>BGNK01003627.1:0-42245 GCA_003297005.1 Symbiodinium sp. clade A Y106
GCACACACACGCACACACACGCACACACACGCACACACACGCACACACACGCACACGCACGCACGCACGCACGCACCCACCCACCCACACACACACACACACGCTAATATGGGTCGCTGAGCTCTCCGCGCAAGTTGGGGGGCATGAATCGGGTATGTTTCGGGCAGATTGGAGGCGATGTTCAGAGAGCTCTCTGGGAGACCCTCAGTGGAGGGAGCCGACTCCACCCTTTCTCCATCCTTTCGGTGGATAAGGGGATGTTCACAGAGCTTTTGTGAGTCCTTCATCCATTGACTCCACCCATGCAGTGAATGAGGGACCTTCCAAGAGCTTGATTTCGGGGGTATGTTTCGGGATATCTTGCGCGGGTGCCCCACATAGTGGGGAGCCGGGGGACGCTCAAAACCGCAGAAATCCAAATACATCAGCTCTGCAGACGGCTCGAACTGAACTGTTCCTCCATGGCACGGCTACCAAGCCGTCGCCATCTTTATCAAGGCAAGTCTGAAACTGCTTCGGATCACTAGATAGTGTCCCAACTACCGAGGATTAGGTCTTTGAGGCATCCATAATATTCTTCCTTATGGGATGATGCACTCCTACATGAGCGAGAGGCGTTTTTAGGGCCTATTGTGTCAGTACTACAGGAGGACAATCTTGCTTTTCTTGGGGAACCGGTACCTAATCCCAAAACCGATACCTCCTGTTGATTGTAGAACCGATACCTAATCCCAAAACCGATACCCCTCTACCAATGTCCGCATTCGTTCCTTCGAATATCGCCCCACGCTCACATGAACTCCAGGCCAACCATGGCCAATCCCAGTGGTGCGCATGACAGACAGCGCACCTTGCCAGATGTGAAGCACCTTCTTCAGAGGCGAGGCATGCTAGCAAGGTTTGGTGCTACTTGTGCCTGATTTTTGTTGCCGTCACTTGTTTGATGATGTATCCCCAACCTTGTTTGCGGCTCAAGCCTTACGAGCGACACCGTATTCCCTCTTCACAGGAGACGGTCGGGGACTCTGTGATTTGAATGTTTTATAATGCTTGCGACCACGGGTCAAGAAAATCCATGGTGAGATAGGTGCGACACGCGATGCGCGCGGTTGCTTGGATTCGTTCAGGCGTATATTGGTTGAAGCGTGCTTTTGTATTTCAGGCAGCTAGCTGAGGCAAGCTCAGCACATCATTGCCGTGATCAATGCCGAGACTTTGCACGAGGCCATTGCAAGTATGGGCAAGACTGCCGCTTCAGCCACCAGGCACGGAGTTGTTCGCACGCGTTTCTTGATGTCATGGAGCCCCGCCCTGTTGGAGGAGATTAATGAGTGGGGCGAATCCATCCGAATGCGCAGTGTCGTTTGGCTGCACTCAGTCGTCGGACGTGCTGGGCCGTTCGCTTGAGATTTGCCCGCGAACGTTGCGCAGCTACTGTGTAGTGGCTTGCGGGTGCGTGCCCGTGGGTTTCCCATGTCCAGCTCAACTTNCAGCTCAACTTTGGCATTTGTGGTATGTAGGATGTAGTATGTAGTAGGTAGCAGTAGGCAGCAGTATGCAGTAGTATGTAGTAGTATGTAGTCGTATGTAGTCGTATGTGGTCGTATGTGGTCGTATGTAGTCGTGGTCGTATGTAGTCGTATGTCGTCGTATGTTTTGGTACGTAGTGGTATGTACTAATATATAATAACATGTAGTAGTATGCGGAAGCACTGTAGCGTGGAAGTAGCGGCTTGGATGCGCAAGCGTCACGCTTCGACTTGGGGTGATTTTGCGATTTTGCGAGAGGGTGACTTTTTGTAGGGGCTGTTAAATTCTGTCGCAGCCATATTGCTTCTGCCAAATCAACAGCGCCACGCTTCGATTTCAAATTTCCACAATCACGATTCGGCTTGGGGTCATTTTGCGACTTTGTGAAAAGGGTGACTACGTCCTACGTAAGACGTGCCCAGGTGGGCTTGCGTTATTTGATGTGGCATTTTGCGGGTGATGTGACTTTTTGCTGACGGTGTGTGGTCAAGGAGTGATGTGAGTTCTTGCGGGGTGGTGTGACTTAACCCGCCCACCCAGTAGCTGAGGCAAGCTCAGCACATCATCGCCGTGATCAATGCCGAGACTTTGCACGANCCGCCCACCCAGTAGCTGAGGCAAGCTCAGCACATCATCGCCGTGATCAATGCCGAGACTTTGCACGAGGCCATTGCAAGTATGGGCAAGGCTGCCGCTTCAGCCACCAGGCACGGAGTTGTTCGCACTCGCTTCTTGATGTCATGGAGCCCCGCCCTGTTGGAGGAGATTAATGAGTGGGGCGAATCCATCCGAATGCGCAGTGTCGTTTGGCTGCACTCAGTCGTCGGACGTGCTGGGCCGCTCGCTTGAGATTTGCCCGCGAACGTTGCACAGCTACTGTGTAGTGGATTGCGGGTGCGTGCGCGTGGGTTTCCCATGTCCAGCTCAACTTTGGCATTTGTGGTATGTAGGATGTAGTATGTAGTAGGTAGCAGTAGGCAGCAGTATGCAGTAGTATGTAGTAGTATGTAGTCGTATGTAGTCGTATGTGGTCGTATGTNCAGCTCAACTTTGGCATTTGTGGTATGTAGGATGTAGTATGTAGTAGGTAGCAGTAGGCAGCAGTATGCAGTAGTATGTAGTAGTATGTAGTCGTATGTAGTCGTATGTGGTCGTATGTAATCGTATGTGGTCGTATGTAGTCGTATGTCGTCGTATGTTGTGGTACGTAGTGGTATGTACTAGTATGTAATAATATGTAGTAATATGCGGAAGCACTGTAGCGTGGAAGTAGCGGTTTGGATGCGCAAGCGTCACGCTTCGACTTGGGGTGATTTTGCGATTTTGCGAGAGGGTGCCTTTTTGTAGGGGCTTTTAAAATTCTGTCGCAGCCATATTACTTCTGCCAAATCAACAGCGCCACGCTTCGATTTCAAATTTCCACAATAACGATTCGGCTTGGGGTCATTTTGCGACTTTGTGAGAGGGTGACTACGTCCTACGTAAGATGTGCCCAGGCGGGCTTGCATTATTTGATGTGGCATTTTGCGGGTGATGTGACTTTTTGCTGATGGTGTGTGGTCAAGGAGTGATGTGAGTTCTTGCGGGGTGGTGTGACTTAACCCGCCCACCCAGTAGCTGAGGCAAGCTCAGCACATCATCGCCGTGATCAATGCCGAGACTTTGCACGANCCGCCCACCCAGTAGCTGAGGCAAGCTCAGCACATCATCGCCGTGATCAATGCCGAGACTTTGCACGAGGCCATTGCAAGTATGGGCAAGGCTGCCGCTTCAGCCACCAGGCACGGAGTCGTTCGCGCGCATTTCTTGATGTCATAGAGCCCCGCCCTGCTGGAGGAGAGCAATGAGCGGAGGAAACTCACCCGAATGCGCAGTGCGCTTTGGCCGCATTCAGTAGTCGGATGTGCTGGGCCGTTCTTTTGACATATGCCTTTGTATAAACAAGAACAAAAATTCAAAGCACCCAACGCATGAATCCTGGTTTTAGCGCTGCTGCGGGCAGCGCGCATCTGAAGACTTTTCGCTTATTAGCGGTATACGCCGTTCTGAGTCTAGTGTGTGCCCCCTTGTGGGCTGGGCATGCCCCCGTTTAGGGCTCCACCTTGTTGCCCAACGCCAGAATTTTCCTGGAGTGCCCAACCAAAGTGTCTCCTCCGGGAAAACAAAAAGCATCCCAACAAGGCAGAGAGTGCTCGTATCCAGCTTCATATACTATACGGAATGCTGCAAACAGAAAAGCCGAACCAACTGTAGCGACATGGGAGGCGGCATCTTCTGACAAAATGTCCTCTTACGGTGACGTACATGGGCAGAGCCGATACGACGGACGCTTCGCCAACTCAAGCTGGAGGAGAGATGGCACATGGAGTTTTGCAACAGTATTCCCAAGCCTGCCTGCGGTCGCTGCATACACCTAGCACCATGTTTTGGAGGACGAACTGTGGCGCATCCACATCCACGCCAGGACGGGACGTCCAGCACGCTTCATAGGGTGTGTACGTGTGAATGGTGTTGTATGGTTGTGTTGGGATTGCAGCTTGTTGCTTCGTTTTCGTATTTGCTCGGCTGGTGTCAAAAAACTGGTGGCAGCCAGGCTTGAACTGTTACTCTTACTTACTGTAGCGAAACAGCGAGGCACACTCTTTCAAATTGACCTTTCGTTCAAAGTATCACAGGTTGAGGGGAAACCAACACTGAACATATAACAGGGATCCCTCTCCACACTCGCCCAGCACACTCGCTCACACCGGCTCACACCAATCACTTGAATTCAGTCGCCCCGCTGACCGGCGGCACGCATTTTACTTTCATGTCGCATCATGCAGCGTGCTCACTCATCCACAACTCACAGCAATCAGTCGCAACACAACTCATTCACCATTCGCTGACCATGCCAAAACCCTAGGCCCAGCCGAGCCTTTCTTCCTGGTTCGAAAGGGCTGACTTCTGTTTGCTCAGTGGGAAGCCCTTGCGTCGCTGCTGAGTGGGGTGCCCCCCCACGTTCCCAACAATAGACCGCAGCAGCGGCTCCCCTCACGGCTGCAAGAAAGCAACCGCTTAACCCACCTCCAGCCTGCAGAGCACGGACCCTACTCAAGCGCTTGCTCCTCGACGCCTTCGACATGCTCGTAGAGCTACATGTTGCTCCTGCACTTGTGGTTGGTTTGAACTGTGTCTGCTTAAAGAGAAGGTTCACCGAATTTGCTTCGCTTGGGAAAGAGCAGGCAAGGATTTGCTGAGACTCTAGAAGAGCACGGAGTGAATATCATGTTAGGCCGGGGATGCCGGAAGCAATATGGCCCTATGTAGGCCTGCGTTCAAACCAGACTTGCAAGAAAACCAGTTCCGGTGCCGCTCGAGAGCGTGATCTAAAGCGTACAGTATGGGTCGTTCTTGTTTCTAGGTTCTCATGTGAACATGTCGGTCTGTGTCGGTCTTGTAGATGCCTTTCGAAGCGTGTTGCTAATTTGTGTTGCTTGTTTGCGTTGTTGATATGTTTACCTTTGGAGGATCTTTCCCGTGACGAACCTTTGCAGCCCGAATCTATTGCCGAGCACGAGCCCAATTTTTGGGCCACTTCCTTGCATCTGTGCATGGCAGGCTAATAACTGTTCAGTGCACTCTGCGCGCCGTCCTTGCACATTCAGGCTGTCATGGTCTCCGAACCAGATGACGGCAGCCTTTGCCACCCAAGCTCCTTGGTGAATCCAGCCACGCGTCGCGTGCTTCTGTTCCGGAGCCTTCTGTGAATCTGCAAATTGCACACCATCATCTGCAGGTTAGTGACGTCAGTGAGTTTCGTCACATGTGATTGCTTTCGTGGTCGTTCACGGAGCACTCGTCGCGGGTGCACGTCATGACGTTGACACTGTACAGCTGGTTTTGTGGCAGTTGCAAACATTGCATTGGTATGCCTGTTTCTTCTTGGCTGGCCTAAAACGGGGTCCAAAAGGCTGGAAACCAAGCGGAAAATAGGGAATTTAGGACTTTAGGATGGATGCATGCGCAACGCTTGCTTGCAGAGAGGTGATTGTGCTGCGCACCGGAGGTCTTTGCCCGACTTCAGTGAATCATGAATGATGTGCACCATCTTGTTGGCTAGGCAAACGAGGTGCAGTTCAAGGAGGAAGAAGGCCATGCTCTTTACTAAACCACACACTGGAATTCCAAATGTCGCATGCAGGAACTGGACGTCGGCGACGCCTTCCGGGCTGCTTTTAATGAACAACGTCTGACAGCTACGAGGTTGGCCCTCGACAGAAAGTAAGCAGGTCATCCTAAGTCATCCTAGGTCATCTACATATAACATATGTGGCGCAGTTTCCCCATCGGCAATCTTTCAATCCGGTGCTGGTTGTAGACCTTTTCTCCTGCCTGCACAGTTAGTATTAGGCAAAATTTCGACCAGCACTTGGGAGACATTGGGTCTTCCAATTTGTACGAGTTGAAAAGTTTGGGGTTCTTTGGTCCTTCCTGTCAGCGGCTTAGGTTCCACTTGAGGTGAAAGTAGTGTCAGGGCCTGCAAAGTACGAAAAGCATGGGACCCTGTTGGACCGTTTCGCCTTGCTCTTCAATTGCCAGATTTTCGGGTTGCGTAAGTATCTCAGGCACCTGTCCAAAACCCTGGAAAGCCACCTGTGCAAGAAAGGGCGCCGTGACGTGCCGCAAGACAGAAGCACGCTTCTTCTGAACGCAGTCTCACCTTGGCATGCTGGGTTTGGCCCCGCCTCTTGAGCTGATGGCAGCGCTCTTGAGGCTCTGAGTACTAATCAGAGGCGTTATAGTTTGTTTAGTTTGTTTCAGATACGGCGTGTTTGGTGCCTGCTCTGTGGATGCTCTTGATCGTGGATGCGCTGGTAGCATGGACGGCAGCATGGAAATTATTCCACCGGCGGGCATGCGTGCTCTCGATCGTAGATGTGTAGCGTGGACATTGTTAGATTGTGTTCCCGTACCCCTTCGCTCCGCCCGGCGTGTGACCTGCCACGGTGAGGACCAAGAGCAAATATTGCTGTGAGAATTGTGTTAGCAGCAGTGTGGTGAGCGTCGTTTTTTCTAGGACTTTTGCTATGTGGGAAAAGCCACTCCGCTCACACTCCGGATCACACATTTCTCCCGCTAACTCTGCAGGAGAGGGCTGTGATCCGGGGCGTGAACAGGATTGTGAGCGGAGAGTGCGAGCGGAGGGTGTGAGCGGCGGTGTAAGCGGGGGGGTTGTGTGTGAGCGGAGGTGTGAGGGACCTCCCTCACCTCCACTCACACCTCCGCTCACACTTCCGCTCACAAGCTCACACCTCCATCTCCGGATCACACACCCCTCTACTGCGAACTCCACGCCTGTGATCTAGAGTGTGAGTGCAGGTGTGGGCCGGCCGCCGCCCTCCCCGGCTCCTGCTCACATGCTGGATCACACCCTTCTCCCGTGAACTCTGCAAAGGAGGGCTGTGATCCGGAGTGTGCAGGTGTGAGCTGCGAGGTGCAGATGTCACAAATTTGTCACATCTGCCTTTGCACTTTTTCTGACGCCTGGAGATTCTCAGTAAAGTCTGTTACGGAAATCACCGGGGTGTAACAGAAAAAACCCCCTGCCACAACCGCAAACAGAAAACACAGAAGGGCGTAACGGAAAATCCCCGTCGGGCGTTTCAGAAAACAACCGCGGGACGTTACAGAAAACACGCCCGGCTTCCATAGACGGACAGAGGGAGAATTCAGGGGGTGGGGAAGGGATTTACCTTGGCGCAGCCTCAATGTGATAGAAACTGAGTAATTACGGGCTGCCACTTCCAAACCCAGAACCATGAATGCCGGCCCCTTCATTCTGAAGCCTGAATTCTTATTACTAATATGATTACGACTACTATTGCTACTACTACTACTACTACTACTACCACCACCACCACCACCACCACCACCACCACCACGACTACCACTACTACTACCACTATTACTACTACTACTCCTACTACTACTACTACTACTACTACTACTACTACTACTACTTCTTGGTTATGAGGGGAGCCAAGAGGCATAGGGGAAGAGGAGTTCGTGACTAAGGAGTAATGACTAGGGGTCCTAGGGGTTGTAGAGAGCCTCGCCCTAATGCTTGCGGGTACGTCATCCAGAGGATCGTACATCTTTGGGAGGCCTCCAGGCTCAACCCCGAAATCGAAACCCAAAAGAATCCCACATCCCTAAGACACCTCAAGGCCCTCTGCAATTCACACATTTATCGCACTTGAGCCAAACGCATCCGCATCTGACTTGGTACACTTCTCGATTGGAGTGTGTGTCATCCTTGCGCTTGTCAGCCTTGCGCAGGGGTTCCTCCTCGGTTTCAAGGCTAACGGAGTTCTTGACACCGTTCTGTAAAAGAGCATGCCCAGGATGACTCGGAAGATATCGCACTGGACTATTCCTTGGGTGCGTACTCCTAAGACCCTACCTAGGGACCCCATAACCTCAAAATAAGAGGGTTATGGTACATAAACGGGTTTTTTTGGGAGAAAGACGGGTTTTGCTAAAAACCTAGTTTTGGAGGTGTGTGCAAAGGTAAGGATTTAGGCTATCTTAGTGCCCCTTTAAAGACCATTCTGCCTCGAACTTGGATGCCTCTCGAACCCCCCTCAAAGTCAACATGATTTTGGATATACGTCCAAGACTTCTGGGCTTTGTGGGATGTTGGAGATTGATTCGGTCCACACTAGGTCGGGCGATTCAATTGCGGGCTCGGATGCCCTTGACTCTACCGATGTGCCATTTCTGCTGCCCATCACGGCCTCGTCGGAGAGCAAGAGCGCTCCAGCAGCTCGTGTGATGCATGGCACAAAGAAGCAGCAAACACATAAGGACCATGTGTATATTATGTTTCATACCACAGCATTGTGCATGCACTCATGAGACCGGTAGCACGATAAACTTGATCTTCACATACTCAGCGTATGCCGAACACAGGTACCTTTCGATACACCGCTTGGAACAGGTTCGTGGATCGACCTTTCCTGCTCGCCTTGCCAATGAAATTATCGTCCTGTTGTACGGAAAAAGCAAGAGGGTTGCACGGGGAGATCCCCCGAAGAGCCGGAATCAACATGTCTTCCAATAGCAACTGGTGAATAATGTGGCACTTGGGCGTTAAGAGCCACAAGGCCTGGCCACATTTGATAGCATCTTTGGCCAGCCACTGTAGCCTTCGCAAGAATTTTAGTCCGTGCTCCGCTATGTCAATAGCACGTGCCGGCGGCTCCACAAAGACGTCTGATGCATAGAGGGATGACAAGCAGAAATTCATGGCTGTAACTGCTTCTCCGGCCTTCTCCAACATCGGCTCGTGTTGCCAGTTCTGAGTGGTGAGGACATGCTCGAGGTACCGGCAAAAAGTCGTAGTGACACTGGCTTTGAACCAATTCCCCGAAGGGAAGTCTTGCCTGGAACCCCACTGGATCGTGTCTTTGGTCAATCTTGTGATTGTTGGAAGTTGCTTAGCCGTATGGCACCAAGCAAAGAAGTGCTGCTCGAGCGCCTGAAACCGATCCTCGATGTTATTGCCAGGGAAGTGGTCGCTCAGCAATGCTAAGCAACTGCCCACAAAGTTTTTTCCTATTCCAAGGTGGAATCCATGAAAAAAGTCATAGGCCAAGATGCCTTCTTCTTTCCCTGGAACACAAAGCAGCCGGCTGATGGCGGCACAGACACGAAAGCGCTTTCGGTGTACAAAGTCTGTAGCCAAAGGGGATTCCTTTCGTGAATCGTTTCCCACGGTATATCCGGGCTGCCAGCGTTGTGACAACTTCCAGTCATCTTGTCACCGGTTTTCTTAGGAACGTTGTTGAAACTTCGAGACAATCTCCCGCAACGGTGAAGCCAGGGCCAATCGCCTGTGACAGCAATCACAGCGAACCACACCTGGCTTTGGGCGTTCAACAAACTTCGTTAATATTTGGCAAGCGAAAGCAGCGAAAGTCTTTGGAGAAACCAGGGAAAAGAAATACAACACGCCCCGCAAAACACAGCAACAGATTATATATTTCTATATATGCAGTTTATGCACGAATAGCAAGAAGCGACTTGAAAGCCTTGCTGAAACAAGCCTTCAGACTTTGCGCCCGGTGTAGTTTTGCACAACACCTGTGTTGACCATGAACTCAGCTTCGGCTGTGGCGCTCTCCATGAGGGCGTCGAACACGTGTGGCTTCTGGTGCAGTTTCTTCGGAACTGCACAATGAAGACGTCTTGTGACCAGGGAGTTGCCCTTGAAATTCATCCGCAGCTTGAGGTAGGATCGATGCTGGCCGCGTTGCTCCTGCGTCCCTTTGCCTAGCAAGCTATGATAGTTGCAGACTAAGAAGGGCAAGCGCCTTCTGCCCCGCCCTTCATCTCCATGATAAACCAAAGGAAATGTAAATTTGGGATCCAGTGATCCCGCCTCCAAGCGCTGAAAGTTTTGGTGGTCTGGCTGCAATTGCTTGTATTTAGCCCAGAACGTTTGACAAATATCTGTTTCTCTTTGCAAGTCTGGCTTGGCTAACCCAACCAGCATGTGGAGGCAGTGCTTGTCAGCTAGAAATTGCCCCCAAAAAACGTAGTCGTAAAATCGGGAAGGCAAGATCCTCTTCTCCAAGCAGCGACAGCTGAATAGGCAGGGAGAGACCAGCTTTCTGGATGATTCGCTGACCATCTCTTTCAGACTTATTTTCGGGAACACTTGCTAAGTCCACAAGGCCTCCACTTGAAGCCGCTGCCTCCGCACCGATGTCCGCCACCGCGTCTCTTGCAGTACGAATCACCGATCGGTAGGTGGCCTCGGCGAGCGGATCGTGAATGCACACGTATATATATATATATATATACACACACCCGCAACATCATGACAGCATGGACATTGGAAAGCAGTGGCAAGCATGGGAGCCACCCACGCAGCTAGCCATCGACATTGACGACGAGCCGAACGAGAACTTAGGCTACACTGTTAACGAACCGGAAGGACCTCGGCTACTTGGAGGCCACGGCCCCCCCAGGAGATGCCACCAGAATGATGGGATAAAAGACTTCCACGATGGAGGAGGGCTATGCTCACCTGGGCGATGGCCGCAGCACCGTCGTGGATATGCGGATGGAGCTTCCTGGGACTGGCTACGAGCTCAGATTCGCGACATTGTGGTCAGGCGAGTAGGCTCTGAGACCGAGCTCGAGAAGGAGGCGTTCCGCATGGCTATGGGTGGCGAGAACAGTTGTAAGTTGGCGAGGGATAGTCAGCTACATGAGGAACTTCTGCAACTCCTCCAAAAATGGATAGAGGGACAGGACCTCAGCGAGAAGGACCTCCTGGCTATTCCGCCGGGCCAGCCTCTTCGACTTAGGCTCCTACGGGCTATCCTCGAAGCTGCTGGAGATCCGGATAGGGACTTTCATCGGCGAGCTGAGGTCGGCCTCCCTTGGGGATACTCGAAGGGCTACCCAGGACTCCTCTGGTCTTCGAGGAGCAGACTTCCTGGAGGCTAGACAACGCCCCGTGGGAACCTGCGCTAGCCTGGGTACCGAACTATGTTGGACTTCGTGAGGGCTAAGTTTGAAGAAGATGTGGCGGAGGGCCTCATGGATAGGCTAGGTTCGGAGAGCACCGGGCCACTGCCTCTCTGGCGGTGATAGTGGAAGACGAAGAGAAGGATAAGAAGAGGATCATCCATAATGCTACCCACGGCGTGCGAGTCAACCACTCGGATAAAATGTCGGGACAAGATCCGTGCTCCTGGGGCTAGGGAAAAGAAGCAGATCCTCCGCGAACTCGTTCGTTGTGGCGAGATTGCCTTTTCGGTCGTTGGGGATATCTCCAAGGCCCACAGGCGATACAAGCGCCAAGAGAGTGAACATGGCTTTATGGGATGCCAGATCGACACGGCGGAGACGATCCCCGGCGACCCGGATAGCCAGATCGTCTACGTGAACAAGGTGGGCCCTTTTGGGCTATCGCCGGCAAGCTACTGGTAGACCCGGGATAGCTGCATGTGGGATACGGGCTACCCATCACCTGTTGGGTCCCGGCTACCCCATCGACCTCCTCCTGTATGCCGACGACCTTGAGGCTGTAGGGATAGGAGCCGAGGGGAGGAAAGGGATACCACTGAGTTACCTCTTCTTTTCGGTCCTGGGATATCCCTTCAAGTTGGCTGGGGATGGAGATGGAGTGCTCCTCCCACAGGCTGGGCATGTCCAGGAAGCGGGCGAGCTGGCTCTCCAAGTGGCTAAACGACAAGGTCTTTTTCGGGAAGGTTGCGGCCAAGGAGATGCAACAGGGCCTCGGGAGGCTAGGCTTCGCGGCTATTGCCCTGGACTGGCAAAGACCCTTCTTGGGGCCTCTGCACGCGTGGAGCTCGGCTATCCAGGGGAAGACAGGACAGCTCATCATCCCGACGATGCTACGGGTCCTCATGAGATGGCTAGTTGACAAGCTCGACACGGGGAAGAGGCTACAACGACCTGTGACCCGGGCTACCTCCTCTGAGCTTCTTCACAGACGCTAAGGCCGAGTCCGACAGGGCCTGGATAGGGGGCTTCCTGGAGACATCCGAAGGGAAGCCTGGTTCTCACTAGAAGTGGATAGGGCCTGGGCTCCTTGGGCCTTCGCCAAAGGCGATCCCAAGAAAGTGATAGCGGCGCTTGAACTGCTAGCGACCCTCGTCGGGATACGTCTCTGGGTCCCGGAGGGCGAGGATAGGAAGACCTCGCGAGTTGCCATCCGTGGATATACGGATAACAAGTCCAATGAGGCTCTCTTGAAGAAGGCTATGACGACGAAGTATCCCTCCATGCTAGTTTTAATGGAGATAGCCGAGGAGCTAGCCCAGAAGAACTGTGAGCTACAGCTCCAGTGGATACGTAGGGGGATATCAACCAGCTAGCGGACGACCTCACGAACGAGGAATTTAAGGAGTTCGACTCCGACCAGAGGATAAACCTCAGGGGAGAGGACTTCCAGTGGCGAATTCTGGACCGGCTACTCGCGCATGCAGATAGCTTCTACCGGGAGCTAGGCACGCGAAAGCGAGAGGCCCCGGCTAGGGTGCCTAAGTTTGGCCGCAAGGTCCGGAAGCTAGATCACTGGCAGCCTAAGTGGCGATGCGTGGGGATGGCTGGCCCGAAGGCTAGCGAAAATCTCCAGGCAACCGGGATAGTTGCCACTTCAGACAAAAGTGCGTCCGTGCTAGCCGCTGTTGTTTCGGGTTTCGTCGTCGCTCGGCTAGCTCGCTCGCTTACTACCTACTGCTATCGTCCTGGAGGTGTCTGGGGATGGTGGTGGGATATAGGAGCTAGTGCACTCTTCCTTCCCTTTCCCTTGTAGTGGGCCCTCGCTTAAGGCACGGAGCGAGTGCGTACTGTAAGGTGGAAGCTGCCGTCTCCTGCGCAGCGCGGTTCAAGATGATGAAGTAGGGTCAGATCCGATCATTACAATAGCAGCAGTGAGGGAGCAATGAAGCGCATGCCAATTAGAAGGTTGGGTTCGTCGAATCTTGTGGTGGGAGCCGTTGGTTCCGCCGACGTCGCCTTCATGTAGTGGCCCGGTCGCTTGCCTGTCCGGCCCAGTCGGGTCCCTCAGTCAGCACACCGAAGCACGCGGGACGATGCCGAAAGCCCCCGGATTCTGAGGAAGGCGACCAATGGTCGCCTTGGAGGAGGTTGGTCCGGCTGCCGACTTCGGATCCTTGTGCCTTGGCGCTTCGCTCTTCGCTTCTGAGTGCCTTTAGTGGGCTCGTCGGGTCAGGGTCGCGGCGCTGAGGAGCGCGTTTCTGGGCGTGGGCGTTCCGGGCGTGCCGGTCGCCGAGCGTGGAGCCCACCTCAAGGCACAGGCTGTCCACGAAACTGTTCAAGAGATGAGCGACATGGGATTTCGGCGCAGGCGCCACTGCCACTGCCCTCGCCCGCTGCAACTTCCGCCAGGCAAGACTCCACTCCACACAGCCGTAGCGGCAGTAACGGCAATGGAGACCTGAGCATCACGGTGCGAAGATTGTGCGAAGGATTGGAAAGGATGGCACCCTCAGCAAGAAGGTTGCCTTCAGGCTCATCGTGTCGATCACAATGACAGAATGACCTGAGACAACGGTGCGTCTTTTGAACCTTCGGGACGATGCCCAGTGGCAAGGATGCTGAAGCAGCTCGGATGCGAAGTGCTCTCGGATGAGGATGGCGAGGTCCGCGGCGAGGCAGCTCGTTTCAGCAAGAGGTTGGGGTCGTCTCTTGCGCAGGCCCGGTACGTGCAGGTGGGCATCAAAACTCAGCCGGTGCTCTTCAAGATTCTTGGCATGAGAAGAGAGAACTCAAAGGAAGCCTCTCCTCCGAGAGAACAGTACGCGTTGAGTCGTTGAGGATGCTTGTGGAGCTGGGCCACGCGCCTCGGCGAGGCGAAGATGGCCCAGGCCTCAGGCTTCCAGTGTGCTTTGCCGATATTTGCCTTTTTTCTATTTCTCCGCCTGATCTGACTCGTGTCCTGACCCCTTCTCAGTCGCAGGAAGACTGCAACGCAACTGAGGCGAATTCATGGTTCAAGTGGTCGAGCAACGCGGACGAAAGCCGGAGGCCCGCGGTCCCCCCCCCTGCATCGAAGCTTTAAGCTGCCCTGGCCTTCCATGCCTTCTCCTGTTGCAGGAAGTTGTCGCAGCCCTGTCGGCACCCCGGAAGCCGCCTCGAGCTCCCCGGCAGGCAGGGCCGGGCAGCCGCACAGGGCCTGAAGAATTGCTTTTGGCCTCGGTGACCTCGCCAGGAGCCCGAAGACGAAGGCTACCCTTCCATGCCTCGTCCTCGCTTGAAGCCGGAGGCCATCCCCTTTTTTGTGGATTGACCGTGACCCCACAAAGGGCGAGAAGAGCGCAAGCACCTCACACAAGTTCCATGAAGTCCGCAAGTCCCCAACTTCTGTTAATTTTAGCCCCGCACCCGCAGGGTGTCCTGTGGCCTCAGGATGCGCAGCTTCTCGTCAACCGTCTCTACAAGGTGCCGAGAAGGCTGGCCTCTGCATATCATCGCTGCGTCAGGGTGTTTCAAGCGAATTGCAAGTCGTTCTGTGTAATCGTTGCACTCCTGTGTTTGTGGTCGTCGACCTTCGTGAGGATTCTAGTCTAGGAAGGAACGCGATTTGTGGCAGCAGAGGTTTGTCTGTCTCCCTGATCGACACAACAGTGATTTGGTGTCAAAATAGACGGCCAGTCGGATCACTTGCATGGTCGCAATTCCTGAAGCATGCACCCAAGAAAAGCCACTTTGTAAAGCATCTGTTACGTGAGGCCTCCCGCAGAGATGAAGGCGGATGAGCCCAACTCAGATCCGGTAGAGTTTCTTGGTTTCGGGCTGTCGTGCGGTGTCTTGCGAGTCTTTCCCGAGGCTGCGAAGCCGCGGCGGACTGCGGCGGAGCAGCGCGCCTACCTGGACCGCTTGGTGAAGCCGCGGGCTGAGGAGACGCAGTTGGCTCCGGAGCTGGACGAAGTGATCGTGGAAGCGGGCAGGCCGGGAGCCCGGGAGTCGCATTGACTGCGTGTCTTCCCGGCTTCGCATGGCTTCGCCTTAGGCGGCTCCTGAAGAACGGGATCACTTGGCCGAGCTTCTCCAGTCCCTCCGAAAGCCGAGCAAAGAAGGCACATAGCCGCACGAGGCTGGCACAGGCCGGAGCTTTGGCCATCTCGAGCACAGAGTCCAAGGACGTCATCGATCGAGGGCCGCGTGACTCCATGCACTCCCGCTTGCGCTTGCGCCTGCCCCGCTCCCGGCCTTCCTCCGCGGAGCTCAGACGCCGCGACTCCGGCGTCGCCCCGCCTCTCCAGACCCTTGAGCCGCTTCAGGCACTGGAGGCACTAGAAAGCGCGCCACCGGAGAGTCCTCCGCCGCGTGCAGAGCCTGCAGAGCAGGAGGTCTCGGCAGAAGGCCTGGAGCCGGAAGGGACGCCGATTCCGGAAGCGAACACAGAGGCGAAGGAGGAGTCCGTCGAAGAGCCCGAGATGGTCTTGGAGGAGTCCGTCGAGTCTGTGGAGAGCACCGGCGCTTGGCTGGAGCGGCTCCTGGGCCCCGCGAAGTTTGGGATCGACCAGAAGCGGTCCTGCAAAGAACAGCGGGAGCGGCTCGAAGAGTTGGCAAAGCCCCGACAGGTGAAGGAGCCTCTGCCCGAGCCCTTCACGAGTGCCAAGCCCAGGCAAAGGTCTCCTCGCTCACAGAGAGAGGCTTGCAAGAGGCTGGCGCAGCCTCGCAAGCCCAAAGCAGAAGAACCGTCGCCGTCGCCGTCAGCGGGGGAAACGGTCCACGCTCAAGGCGAAGAGGGAGAGCCGGAGATTCCAAGCCAGGAGCCAGAGGCCCCTTCGGTTTCGGATCCGCTCGAAGAGCTGGAGGAGCCGCCAGTAAAGATCATCCCGTCCTTGCTGGCACAGTGCCCTTCCCGGCTGGAGCGCATCGATGAGGAAGCGAAGGAGGCCAAGAGGGAGTCCTTGCGAGCACGATCCCGAGGCCACCGTTCGCCGGGCCGCGCACGCTCCCACGGCGCTTCTTTGCGGCGTGGAGCTCCGGCTCCCTACGCCGTCCCCGTCGTCCCAAAGCACCTGGTGGACGGACCGGGGCGGCCGGAGCACGCGAAGGGCAAGGACAAGGACACCAGGGGAGAGAAAAAGCGGCGCATGCCCGAACCAGGCGCGAACGGACCGAACGGCCCAAGCAGCGCAAGCGGTGCAGACAGCCCGGAGGAGGAGTTGAGCCCGGAGGAGGCGGCGAAGCTTCTCAGCTTCTTGGCTGGTGAGGAGGGTCTCTCCGAGGGCCGCGGCGAGGAGAGCGCAGCGTGTGAGCAAATGTTGCACAGCATCGATGCCCTCTACACTCAGTTCATGGCCGCTACCAGCGACACCCGTGCGATGCCTGACGGCCAAAGCTCTGAGGCACAAGCAGAGGGAGATCTTGGGACCATGGACGGCACGGACGAGCCATCTGGAGCTTCCGAGACTCAGCTTCCCCAGCCGCCTGAAGGCGAGGATCTGCTGGCCGACATTGACCGGCTCTACTGGGAGATGCTCGATGCCAGGCATGGGGACTCCCCAGACGAGGACTCCATGCCAGCCGGGGAGATAAGCAAAGCTGCAGAGCCCACGGTCTGCGAAACGCTCCCGCTCCTTTCGGAGGTGCCACAGGCTCCTGAAACGCCGCCCCCGGCAGAGACGGAAGTTGACACGGAAGAGTTGCCGGCTTTGCTCGAGGAAGTGCTCTGGAGCGCCATCCTCCTGACTCGAGGAGCTGCTGGTCGCAAGCTGGAGTCTACCATCGCAGAGGACGGACCCCTGTATGCGATGTGCAAGAATGAAGTTTCGGGAGTCACCGAAGGATTTGCATATCCTATACCTGAGCAGCGGAGCGTTTGCAAAGCATGAGCATGAGAGATGCTCTCGCACACGCAAGCAGACGCACAAATCACAGTCACGGTTCTGTAGCTTCGCAGATGACGTGCAAGTAAGTGGCCCCTGGCACTAGTGTGTGTGTGTGTGCACCTGTATGTGCAGGCACGATTGCTGCACCTGCTGCCGCCGGCACGCTTGGCCCAGGCTCCGCCGTAGGCCGTAGACGACAGGACAGGACATAGCATACTGTAATACCCGGAGCTTGGCGGAGGCCGCTTCCCTGGTCGCTTTGCCGAACAGCCTTCTGCAGCGCCTGGCGACTGAGCTGCCACAGGCCAGGCACAGGGCTGTTCGCTCAAATAAAAATGGATAATAAAATCAAGTGTTGGTAGTTTAGGTGCTCTATCGCTGCTGTAGCCGCGCTGTGGCTGTAGCTCTTCTGTTCCTCTGTTCCTCTCCTCGCTGTCGCGCTGAAGCTGGTGCAGGTGCGCGCTGCTCTGGAGATCACGGAGGACCTGTGCGCTCCGGGCACGGAGCAGAGGGTGACTCTGTTCCACGCGGTTCGGGAGGTCCGGCGGACCCTACCACGCCGCCGATGACTTTTAGTTTTAGAAGACAACACAGCCAATACCGAATACCTTTACGGGGTCATAAATAGGCTACGCGTAACGACAGCAATGTGATCGAAGCTCTGCCAGGCCCGCGATCGCCTCTTGGACTCTGCGGCTTCTGAGAGCGTGGCTGGGGCCTCCTCGCGGCCTTCGTCTGGAAGGCCTCTGCCAGATTGCACAAAGCCTGGGCAGAACCGCAGCGTAACGGGTTTTCTCGCAGCATGTCATATCATTGAATCATGCATGTCAACAATATATTCTACACAGAGCTCTACGAAACAGAAACAACGCGCCTTGCTTCGCTGCAATGAAGCTTTGGAAAGCAGGTCCAGGCCTTCGGCCTCGAGCAAGCGGCTGAAATCCAAACCTCGAAGGCTGCTCAACAGGTTCCAAAATTTAGGAGTTTGGGTTCACATCAGCGTCGGCGTGAGGGTTTCAACGGACATGGTAGGTGTGATTGCTGTGTTCAAAGGTGTGTCAAAGATAGGAGACAGGCTTGCAGCGTTTATGGGTTCGGTGGTTGATACAAGAAGTCTAAACATCAAACATGACTGATGGGACAAGTAGTTTCCTGGAGTAAGCAAGGTGCACCATGCAGATCCAAGTTCGAGCAACTCTCCTACAGTCCTGCAGCGTATGGTACTGCCGAGTATCATACGATGTGTCATGATGACTTGATGGGTCGGAGAGAGGAACATCGATTGACATGCATGGGCACTGCAGAATTGAATGTTGAAGGTCAACATAGTTTAGTTTTCCAGCCTCCAGTGTCAGACTCTTTGGCTTTGTCCCTTTCCTTGTCGCCCAACGTACTCAAGCAACACGACGTGATAGATCAAGAAACAGCGTATGCATGTACGAATGCTCTCTCGCTCTCTCTCTCGCTCTGTCAGGAGTAGCATGAGCTACTGGACGGACGAGTCTCTCGATGCTTTGGAGGCCAATGGGAAGCCCAAGGAACATGCCAATTACACGGATCTTGAAGTGCGATTGGGATCCTTGGCCAACTCAGTGAAGCCGCCCGCGACCTGCAGGCTCCGAAGCGAACGGCGGGGCGCTAGGCACTCCGTGAGGCATTCTTTCCACACGGGAGGAGCAGAGCTTCCAAAACCAAACCCCCCTAACCCACTCTAGGATGAAAGGAGGAAGGTGTCTTCCCCCGCTTTCCTCCTTGAATCTTTGCACTGCCATGTGCCATGAGCTGACAGACTCATTTGGCAGATTCAGCAATCAGAGAGAGCGCCAGCATCTGTCTGCTCCTGGTCGACCGCCCAGTCGCTCATCAACAAGCTGAGCAGGGCGTCCCGGAATGATGTACAAACCTACCTGTCTATTCCAACGTGAGCAGCAAGCTTGAAGTGATAGCTCGAAAGGAATCGATGATTTGCATAAGCTGTACCTGGAACTTCAGCGAGCTGTAGCGTTTCACCTAGGTCCCATGTGAGGCCAGCCAGCATGCTTCACAGCGGCGGGTCTTCTTTCTGTGCTTGAAGGGTGGCTTGGTAAATGCAGCAGACGGCGGGCACAGACGAAGACTCGACACGCGCTGTGGTTTCACTCGCACGGATGGGCGGTTTTCAGACGAGCCGCAACCAGCCCATGACTGCAAACAAACGTAGGTGCATGCGGCCGGGTCGGAATCGCAAGTTGAGGCAGGGTGTGAGATTGAAAGGGCCAACACACATTCCGTGGAAGATCGCGAGCTGCGAGCACACAGCTGCCCAGCTTCGGCCATGCCTCAGAATGGTCGTCGGCTGGAAGGGTTTTGACCTGATGAGGTGGATACGAAGTGCAGCAAAACGCAACAGAACTGCCAATAGGCACGTTGGGGCTTTTGATGGCCTTCCAAAGCACTGGATGCTGCACTGCTACAAGTAGGTGGAATGATACGAGCGTTTGCAGCAGCATGTGGATGCAAAGATCATATGTGCAACACGGAGTAAGGATGCCGTCGGAGTCGTGTTTCAGTTTGTCCACATTGTCATCGGTTTGAGAAATGCCACAATCCGTCATGTAGGCTTGGTCTGGTTCCATGTGCTACGACTGCTTGACCACGACAGTGGAAAGTCGCGATCACCTGGCCGCAGCTATGAGACATGACGAAGCGCAGCTCGGACAGGGCCAAGCCCAGCACGGTTTCAGAGTGTTAGATGCTGTGGTCTTGATCTTGAAGTTTCCTGCCGACAGCAGATCATGCCTTGAACATGCCATGGAGAAGCCTGTGGCTTTGCTGCTGGCCTTGGCGGCCATGTTCCTCTGGGGATCCTGGGCAAACACCCTGTTGTTATCCCGCATCCGTTTCGAGCTGCTCGGCGCACAGAAGCTTCTTGCAGACTTGTGCCCACCTTGTCGAACTATCTTCGATGTAGGTGCCGATGTGGATGCATAGAGAGGAAGAGCATCCTTTCCTCTGAAATGAAAGGGAGGTTTGAGCCCGAGTTGTGAGGTTGTACTTCTTCGACTATGTGCTCGGCCATCTCCTAGCAGGTTGTTTACTGCTGCAGGACCTCGATCTGCAGAAGAGCTGGCCCCCAAAGAGGGACATCGAGACGGTTGGCATGCCTGCTAACAAACGGCTTGTTTCTTCGGCAGAGGAAATAGGAGCTAGACGGTTGCTCCCTGGGGCTTCTCTCGGATTGATTGCATTCTTGGGCGCTCTCTGACGGTATATTATTAGCATGTGTCTTTGTTTGCTGATTTTGCCACGGTTTTCGATGTTTCTGAGGATTCGTTGCTGTTATGTTGCGGTTGCCGTTGTTGTGGTTGTTGTGATTGTCGTTGTCGTAGTTGTTGTAGTTGTTGTGGTTGTTGAGGTTGTTGTGGTTGTTGCTGTTGCTTGTTGTTGATGTTGTTGTGGTTGTTGTTGCTGTTGTGGTTGTGGTCCCCGGCCTTGTTACTTGTTAAATGTTGTTCTAAACAAGTATACGGGTTTGTCGGGGCTGCTACCTGCGCTGCCCGCCCGTGGGCGCAGCCCCTACAATCAGACTGCAGCTCATTGCAACGCTGTCATGGAGGAATCCGTCTTATGATCGATTTCTCCGCGGGAAGAAGTATGTTACTGGAACTACTTTGTGCCTCGACGTGGATGTGGGATGTTCTCGAGCTTGTGTGTCCCAACTGGAGCGCAGCTTGGGAGACAAAAGTCATGAGGCTTGTCGCGCCGCTTCTGCACAACAGCCCGATGATGCTGAAGACAAGGCTTGGCTCCCGTTCACGCCGTGTTCCCCGTGTTCCTACAAAATTTGTTTCCTCTACCACAATATGTACCTTTGCAGATTATCGGTAGTTTTTGTTCAGTCTTTAGCCGTTGGGTTCCAGGAATCATCGAATATCCGGTTTCGAACTGTCAGGTCCCGGATGGACAGCAGCACACCGACGTGCAGACGCTGATCCTTCGAGGTCAGCTTCTTTGTGTTGTTTAGCGGTTTCAGTTATAACGTTGAGATGTTTGGGAGAGGAGCTAACGTCGGGTTACAGTTATATGCTTCAAACATGCAGCGCTTGAAATGCAAGCACGAGAATGTCATCGGCACGTTACGCTGTGGAACGCCCGTCTTGTTTTGTAGCCTTTAGGAACTGCCCTTTTCTTGTGTATCCGTATTGAGGAGCGATGCGGCCAATCAGTCTTCTTTGCTAGGCTTTTGAGGTTTGAGGTTTAAGTTTAGGGATGTTTACGGCTTAGGGCCTACCGAGGCTTAGTAAATAGTCTATAGCACTATTTTATCCTGTAGTGCCTGCGGAAGTAATACCCTCGTTTCCGGAGTCTGCAGTGTCGGGCTAACCTGTGATGTTCAAAGACGTTGGGGGTTCTTCGGATGAAGAGTCCCATGTCAACTTCGGAAATCCTGGTCTGGCCTTGTGCTTGACCATGGGGAACCTTTGCAGCAGTGCCTACAAGCCTGCCTTTTTTCCTGCATCTCTTCGTTGAGCTTTGCAAACGGAGCACTCCGCATAGCACCGAAAGGTTTCTGCTTTGCAACGTCCTCAGAGCCTGCTGGCGGCGTCGGGATGTCGGAAAATAGGGATGGCTCATGCTCTTGGTCTTTCTGTCGCGAGTTTCTTAAGGACGATTATTCAAGTTCGCTCAATTTCTACTGAAGCCACTCTTGCTGTGGTTACTCAGGCAAGTATCAGAGCTGCTGGTTTAGGTTTGCTCGCTGATTTTCCAAGTCAGATTCTTGTTGTTAGTGCTCGTGCAACGGAGAGCATGGCCGGCTAAATGCAAGCGAATGTGTGGCAGGCAACCTTCCACCACAAACAGAAGCGGAGACCAACCTAAAGCGAGGTCGAACATCTCGAAAGGGGCGTTATTTTAAACGCGGGCCGGAGTCCGGAGCCTGCCTCGGCCTGGCCAGGCGCAAAGGGTTGCAGCATGATGAGGGGCTGGCCATCCAGCTCAGGGTTCTGGTTGGAGTGCTTGCCGACAAAGCAATGGGAGGAAGGGGCGTGGTCCAGACTGGGGGAACGCTCTTTGGGCGCACTCCAGATGTCGGCAAAGGTGCACAAAATGCCAGCGTCCACTAAGTTTTTGTGAGTCTTCCCTCGCGTTGAGCACGAGGTGTCACGTCCATATCGGGGTTTGGAAGTGCATGTCGAAAAATGTATTCAAGCCATCACTGCGCAAGCTTCTTCCAGGCTAGCGCCCTCACTTATTGAAGTCACGCGAATGTGTGCAGGCTGATCACTTGTGTAGATGTGAGTCAGTCCCACTGCGGGTATGCGGCCCATCGAGCAACAGTCAGCAGATAGCAAATCCGCCCTCCAGCCGTGCCATGAGCCAGGGCCTTGTTCATTCTTTCCGATTGGCCTCGTGCTTTGCTGATTATTCACAGATGTTTTGTTGGGGAGTTGCAAAGCCTGAGGCCCTCAACCAGACGAGGCTCCTGAAGATCCAGATGCCTTACGTATCTACGTTGGCCAGCTGGAGCAGGCTCTCTTGGCAAGCCGAGTCTGGAACTTCAGTTTGCTATTCTGACAGTTCAGGGAGCACATGGCAGCACCTTCAGTTCTCGAAAGTTTCATGTGCTCGAGCGAATACCTAGGCTGAGACGCGCAGGCTCCGAGCGGCGTGGCGCTTAGCTGCCACAGGGTTTTGAGTCTAATGCCTTGGCAGAGATTCTGAAATCTGTCATGACCCGGGAGCAAAGGATGGCAATGAGTTGCATAGGATTTTGGCCTCGCTTGCTTGAAAAGCTTGTTCTGGCAGGAAGTGGCCCGCCTGTGCTGCGCTGGAGGAGTCGCTGTGCAAAATGTTGCGTTGTGTGGGCGCATGAGGGGTTCTCGAGAGGATTGAATTGTGGGCTGTGTGATCCATCGAGAATCACTGCTGATCCGAATTAGTTCGACTACCTTTGCGCCTAAGGCTTCGGATGGTTTCGCAGACATGGACGGCCTGGTGTTTCAGAAAGCTTTGGGGATGACGGTTCCAGCCCGACAAGCCTGGAGAATGCTTGCGACGGCATTCGCGGGGGCCTACCGACGATGGAGAACGGAAGCTGTTTGGGCCATGCCGATGTGGCTCTGACCAACTTCTTTGCTGTCAACGCTGCCTTTGATAGCCCCCTCGAAGATCTTCATATGTCATTTGTGCATCGAGACCAGATGATGCATGTGGACCGGTGCCGCTCGCCGTATTGCCGTTTCAACCCTGCGCAAGCCAGTGGTTGCGGACAGCGCTCGCCGGCTTGCTTGATGCAGACGCAAGCTCGCCTGCTACAACGCTGCGCCCTGAAGCATGTGTTTCAGTTGGTTCGATTGTTCGACGAGCCTTTGGGCGAAGAGAAGGGCCGGCACATCCAGCATATCACCAAGTTTCCATCAACGTCAATACTGGGTCTAGTCGTGGATGACGTTTTGCTTGCTGCCGCAGCTGCGGTCAAGCTTGAATCTTGAAGCGATGCGAAGTACACTCCAACTGTTTGTGGTAGCGGTTGAAATGAGCGGCATCGAGACGCAGCCGACCTTGCGTGGCACCGCCCAGGTTACGGCAGGTGTTCAAAACGGAGTGCCGGTAGAATTGTCATCAGGAGATCAAGCTGGAGTCTTCCAAGCTGAAGTTCGAAGCCATTTGCTCTGGCCGCTGTGCCTTTCCAGGACAGTGGCCGGGCATTGAGAAGGCGAAGCGTGCCCCATCTCATTTTCAAGGCGGTTTGCGCTTTGTCTTCAGGGCTCTCCGGGCCTCTTTATTTCTCAGAAGCCAATGAATGCCGTAATTGATGTGCCTCGTTAATGCTCTGGTAACCGCTGGTATGGTCAATGTCACTGTCCAGCAGTCCAGCGTCCAAAAAGGCTCATGAGTCATGGCTCTTGTCATGGAAAATAGTTGGAACCAACGCCTGCGACAGTTCGACCGGCTCCATCGCTGCCATCGGTGGCCAAGTTGCGCTCCGCTCGTTTCGCGCTGCCTACTTCATGCAACTTCTGATGCTCAAAGGATGTTCCTGGTCCCGCACCTCACTGGAAGCCTGAGCGAAAGTGACCGGCCAGCTGATTTGGAGAACCCCTTTGCCGCCGGGACGCGTGTGGCTGGGACGGCAAGAACGGTGGTATTCGGGTATGGGCTTCGAGCAAGCAGGCGTCTCATGTAACTCACGACCGGAAATCGCTGCCCTCAGAATCCACGAGGCATCGCTTCGTGGGCGAGTCTGGCGAGTCGGCTGCCCCTTCTGAGCGTTTTGAGAGGCCTCTGCAGTTAGCCTCAATGTAGGGCCAGGGGCGAGAACTAGAACGAGTGGGCTGCGGGATGGAGCGTTTGGATGTTTCTCGATGCCAGACCCTTGCTGCCAGGTCGATTTACAGTGATGCGCTTTGGAAGCAGACAGCTGCGGACAATCGGAGCTTCTGCTTTGGAATACCCCGTGCAAACACGCTGCCGCTTACTGCTCACAATAGGCGTTTGTCGGACCGAGGCAAGGCCGTCGCCATCGCTTCAGAACAGCGTGGACAAGCCCAGTCGTGCACGAAGGAAGCCGAGCGTTTCACGGAGAGCATCTTCGAGCTGTCTGCCTCTGCAGCAAGCCTTGCGGGCGGCCTACGACCGATGCAGCGAGCTGGGAGAACAGCTGCGATGCGTGACGGAAGCTCTGGAAGATGAGCGCCAGCGATGCCAGGCGTTCCACGCAAAGTGCTTGCAACGCGACGAAGAGCTGGAGCTGCTGAAGCACAGATGTGATGAGCTTAACGGGTCCAGCATTCTCCGCGGAAACTCGGCCAAGAAAATCATTCAATGGATGTTTCCTTTGCCTGGGCTGAGCGAGAGCTGTGCAAGCGTTGGGAGCTGCGCGAGCTCCCCAAGCACAGCGCCCACAAGCGGGCCTTATAAGACTGGCATGAGAGCTTTTTGAGCGGCTGGATCCTGCAACTGCATGTCCTGCATTCGTGCTCGCTGGTCCTGTCAGGTTTCCTTTTGTAACATGCCAGCGGCGTACTGCAAAGAGGGCTTACCGACGCTTCTCTGCGCCCAGAGACGCAAGGCTCTTGTGGGGCTTCCTTAGACATGTTTACTTTGCAGCACGGCTCCTAGTAATTGCTCATACTGCTAGCGGCCCCATGCGAAATGCTTATATTCGACTACTTCAGAACATTTTCCTAGTTCGTTAAGTTTTTGCTGCACAGGGTGTGCTAATTGTGGTGTTGGTTGTGGGGGGGTCCGCCGTTCCCTATACAACGAGCATCCATGCCCAAACGGAAAAGCGTTCACTTGTGACATCTCCCCAGTCTTACTTGTGACATCTGCAGTCTGGAATCTGGAAAAGTAGCAAAATCTAGCAAAAACATTGTACATAGCCACGTTATCTGTCTTGTGTTTGTCCGCTTGCACCGCCCTCAGAAGTAGGAGTGGTCATCTTTCTTGCCGAAAAACCTGTATCATCTGTGGGGAACTGCCCTTTCTATGCAGTACCGGAGGCTGCTTAACGCAGTGAGCCCAAGGCTTAAAGGAACAGGCAGCAGGTCGCAGTCATAGGAAGTAGCAGTAGCATAGTCGCAACTCCTGACAAGACTTTACGTTGCTTTCTCGAGGTCACCAAGATCGCATCCCGACCTTTTCCTGAATGTCTGTAGTCTTTGAACTACTTGGCGGAGCAAATGGACCGTACAATCTGAAACCGCAAAACCTGCTCATCTCTGAAAAGCGAGTCTGGGGGAGGGGGCTTGGGGCTCTTGGAATCTGGGGCATGCTCCCACGTGAACGGTTGGCTCAACCCCACTACGCTCCCAGCTGACTCAGCGCGGCCTGGTGGGGAGTCTCTTGAAGGGGTCCTTTGTTGACGCATACACCTTGGCAGGCGCGGTACGAAGTCCACATTCATCTGCATTTTCCGCAGGGCCGCTAACAGTGGGTTTAGCTAGATTGACCGTTTTTCTCAGAATCTACTTGCATGAATCTGGTCCATGACAAAAAGTGACTTATTTGTGTGCATGAGACACGCTTGAAGACCAACGCAGGAACCCTTAACCCACAACTGAAAGAAGGCTCGGAGTGTGCAGTCCCCAGCTGTCTACTGTCTACCAGGTGTTGGCAACTTGCGAGTCGCGCCGGTCGTGCACCCAAGGCCTGACTTAGAGGAAATGCCGAGGCTTTGCAGTCCGCAATGACGTAACTCGGTCTCCCAGGTGAGTTTTGGTTTGGTTCCTGTCGTGCTGAGGCTGTGCCTCAGAAGTCTTTTCGGACAGCGTAAGCTCACAGGCGCACATCACAATAATTGTAATGTTGATATGCCGGGTTGTCAAAACCTGTTTAGCTTCCTGATTTCAGGCTTCTGAGCAGAAGCGCAAGGACGTGCATAAAGTTTTTGTCCTGAGAAAGCACGTCCCAGCATCACACCATGCTGCTTCCAGGATTTGTTGGGGGTGTGCGCCCGTTTGCAGGCTGCTACTTGAGCAGATTGTACATGCGGGTCACGAGTGGTAGCGGTGCAAACGGTTCCACCGGTTCAATCGTTTCGTGTCTTGAGTCACGGCAGGCGCTGGCTGAGGACTGAGGACTTCCTGACGTACAAGTGCAGCTTGGGTGAGGTGGAGCGTCAGATCGCACTATGCAACCAGGCCCAGGGCACCTCGATCTCAGCAAATTTTAGGTGCAACTCGGGAGAATATGCAAGTGCCAGCTGCCAGCTGCAGGAAACTTCTATTGTTGGCATCGCGCTTGAACTTCACGAGGCTGAGGCAGGTGGCAGGGACCTTGTCAAGATATGAGTGCGCAATCTTGAGTCACGGCAGGCGCTGGCTGAGGATTTCCTGACGTACAAGTGCAGTTTGGGTGAGGTGCGGCGTCAGATCGCGCTATGCAACCAGGCCCAGGGCACCTCCATCTCAGCAAATTTTAGGTGCAACTCGGGAGAATGTGCAAGTGCCAGCTGCCAGCTGCAGGAAACTTCTATTGTTGGCATCGCGTTTGAACTTCGCGAGGCTGAGGCAGGTGGCAGGGACCTTGTCAAGATATGAGTGCGCAAGTTCGGAAATTCGGAAATCTTGGATTGGAAACTTGGCAGGATTTCGTTGAGCATGAGATCAGGCAACCGGACACCGCCCAAGCCTCATGACTCGTGCTCGTACGGGTCGTTTTGGTTCGAAAACCCTGCAGCATCGATTTTTGTTTTGCATGTTGCTGCTTTGCCAGTGTCAGGGCTAAAGCGGCTGAAGGAACCGGCGGTGGGTAGCAAAAGCTCCGTAGCCGTAGACATTCTACGCCATGATACGCCGTGGCAGTTCCGAGGCTTCTTTTCGCTTCGCAGA
This sequence comes from Symbiodinium sp. clade A Y106, assembly GCA_003297005.1. Classification (NCBI taxonomy): domain Eukaryota; class Dinophyceae; order Suessiales; family Symbiodiniaceae; genus Symbiodinium; species Symbiodinium sp. clade A. Next base: position 27,236 of record BGNK01003627.1, read on the forward strand.
GGCTTGCCACATGTCACAGGAGCCAAGTGTCGATGAGTCCAATTCTCGCAAGTGCCTTTTGGAAATTTGGCAGGAGGGCGTTGATGTCAAAGCCAGCGGTGCCCAAGCCTCATGTGCGCTTGTTGGTCGCTTGAGGGTTTAGGCAACGCATTCCTCATCAAACCATGCTGCTTCCAGGATTTGTTGGAAATGTGGGCCCATTTGCAGGCTGCTACTTGGGCAGATTGTACACGCGCGTCACGAGTGGTAGCGGTGCAAACGGTGCAACCGGTTCAATCGTTTTCATGTCTTGAGTCGCGGCAGGCGCTGGCTGAGGATTTCCTGACGTACAAGTGCAGTTTGGGTGAGGTGCGGCGTCAGATCGCGCTATGCAACCAGGCCCAGGGCACCTCCATCTCAGCAAATTTTAGGTGCAACTCGGGAGAATGTGCAAGTGCCAGCTGCCAGCTGCAGGAAACTTCTATTGTTGGCATCGCGTTTGAACTTCACGAGGCTGAGGCAGGTGGCAGGGACCTTGTCAAGATATGAGTGCGCAAGTTCGGAAATTTGGAAATCTTGGATTGGAAACTTGGCAGGATTTCGTTGAGCATGAGATCAGGCAACTGGACACCGCCCAAGCCTCATGACTCATGCTCGGGAATTCAAGGCGTTTGCGGCTGTACGTACTGGGAGAGGGGGCCTTCACACTTGCAGATATGTTCTTTGCGTTGTGATGTCGTGCCAGAAAAGTTGGACAGGGCAAGTCTTACAGCAGTGGTGGCATGCATCAAGTTTTCGACCACCTTGCAAATGCACGATCCTGCAAGGCGTTCGTATCACACCATCGAGAGCATGCTAGAGGCAAGCTGATAGCCCCAGTTGCCAACGCACGTCGCGTTGCAGGATCCGCTTTGGCTTGACCCGAGCAGGAACTTCGCGAACAAGGGTGACTCTGACAGAACGAACCCAGCGCAAAGCCGGTCCCCCTGCATTGCACTTCGAGGATTTCTTCTGGGGTGCAAGCCCCGGCGATGTGGTTCATGTACGGACGCACGACTCTGCTACTGCAGAAGTCAGCTCCTCAGTGAGGGAGTAGCCGTTGTCCGAATTGTGGCAATTGTTCCTCGAATGAAACGAAGTGATACATAATGAGCGCTAAGGGATCCCTCTTTCAGGGACCAGATGAGTAGACACGCAGGTTCTTTTAAGTTATTTCGGTGACACGCTCGTGAACTCTGCTTCTGAGCGGCCAATCGCCGAATGTAGCCGAGAGAGCATGGTTGCTTTGTATCTGCCGGGATTGTGACAAACCCCACATAGACAGCTCCTAAAACATGCTTTATCAAAGAGAATACGTTTGGCTTTGACAGACAACTGCAATTTGAGCTGTGGGAACTCAGATGCTGTCGAGCATCTTTGGCTTGGAGTACAAAATCTCATCAGAAGCCGACGATGAAAGGATAATGTAGTAGAGTGTCACGTCGAGGTGCTCGACAGCCCGTGCGACACATGTGGATCATGTAAAAGCCAGCATCATCGTGTTTTAACATAACGAGTAGTCAAATAACAAATACGTTTACGACATAGTATGCCGTCAGTTTGATGTGCCCAGACTGCCGGTTGATTGCATTACAACAGCGAGCGCAAGAATCGTATGAGTAATATTCAAGTTGTTGTTTGGAACTTGAAAAGTTGATTTGATGTCGATTTGCACCAGTCTGTGTGACCCCATTCCATGTGGATCGTATTCGCAATAGTTGTGAAAGCATGATGTTGGAGGCGATCGACCGCGCGTAGCAATTGTTTGTCAGCTGCTGCGACTCATGCTAGTGGCAGGGCTCGATATGCACAAAGTTAGCGACGGTTGCTAGCTTTAGCTGTGCCGGGGGGGGGAGGGGGGTTGCGTGTTCGCTCACTGCTGGAGCTTGCTGCTTGCCGAATCGGGGATTGTGCCCAGGAACGTCTACTCCGATGAGTCTCATTGATCCACGTGGGGTGCCGCCACTCAGCGACAGGTGAGTCCCGTTAAGAAGAGCCTTGAGGATGGAGTTGGGCCAAACTCGGCCACGCGTGTCTGTGTGCGTGTGGGTGTGGTCGGTCAGTATGCTTCTGTTTTTTCGAGATCGGGATACTCTGGGAGTGCATTTTTTGTAATAGTTCGAAATGTGATTCGAGTCCGGGGGACTGTGGCAGTGCACTTTCTGTTGATTGTCAATGTTTTTTGAGGTTTGTCACGTTCCACAACTCAAGTGTAAGGTCACGAACCCAAGAACGTCACGTTTACAGGCAGGCAAGGGACGCGGATTCGACTTGGCGTAATTAGATTTCACGGGACGGTTTGGTTGTAGGGTTGCACAGGTCAGGATTGCCTGTCAGAGGGTTTGATAAGGCTGTATGGATTTTCATTCAGGGTTCTGGCGGTCTTACGCTCTCTCGCAAACCTTCACCTCGAAGTTGCCTTTTAATCACAGCTTCAAGGCATCTTGGAATCCGAATTGGCCACCCAGCGACGCTTGTGGTGGGCTTTCCAGCAGGGCTTTTAAGAGATTCAATCTTGATGCTGCTCAGAAGGCTGCGGGATGTCCGATGATCTCGTCACGGAATTAACCCTCCTTGCTTTTAATTCCCATCTTTCGTATTGACTTGTGGCGGCCTTGGGGTTTCATCACTGCCAAATAGGGGTTTACGAGAATAGGGGGACCCCTAAAACCCAAATAGTAGGATTCCATGCATTTCATGTGCGTGTGCAGCGGACCCTGTCCTCAAGCAAGGAGCGGCTTGAGTCAAGAAGACCAGAAGGCGCCAAAGGCAGCCCAAAACTCAGCGGTTAGGCCTAGGCGGTGAGCTTGTCAGGCAGAGCCTGTGAACTGCCGGTTCTAGGTTTCATTTTACAACAGACTTGGCCAAGATGCCGAATGTCGCATCCATGCCAAGCCTTTGCTTTTGAAAAAATCGCACTACTTCAGGCTGCTAGTGCCAGGCTGGAGATCCGGAACAGCCGGAACCGGACGGCAGCTGACTTTTGCAAGGGGGCAGTCAATCCCGGACTTCTTGCAGCAAGGCCTGGTCTGATCGAGAGGTATTTGTGATTCCTCAGCTACCCCGCACAGCCCGAAGACGAAATCCGAGACAGAAAGGTTTGGGGAGACTGACCCGCACAATCGCCACAGACCTCAATGGATGGGCGCTCTCTCAGCTCCCCAAACTAATCCAACGCAAAAGCCCAAAACTTTAAACGATACATGAGAAGGGGGGAGGAGCCGCGTGTGGTTGTGCTTGTTGTTGTGGTGGTTTTGTTGTTCTTGTTGTTTCTGTTGTCGCTGTCGCACATGTCGTCTTTGTGGTTGTGCATGTGGTTGTGGTTGTGGTGGTGGTTGTTGTATTGGTGGCTGTGATTGTGGTTGCGGTGGATGTTGTGGTTGTGATTGTGGTGGCTGTTGTTGTGGTTGTTACGTAGCCGTTGTGGCTGTGGTTGTGATTGTGGTGGTTGTTACGTTGTCGTTGTTGTCGCTGTCGTCGTTGTTGTTGTTGTCGTTGTTGTTGTCGTTGTTGTCGTTGATGTCGTTGTTGTCGTTGCTGTCGCTGTTGTGGTTGTTGTTGTTGTTCTTGTTGCTGCTGCTGTTGCTAAGCTAAAGACATCTAACGACGGATGCGTCGGATTTCGGCGCATACACACCCTCTGAGTAGATGATTTTTGTGGTTTTTGCATATCGCGCACTGCAACTCATATCGGTGATGCCCAAGGTCGGTGGCAATTTAGTTACGTGAGTGACTCACTGAAGTAAAACGGCAGCGCCGTTCCCAGGGGACACAAGGGTGGGAAAGCGGTGGGGACAATGAACAACTTTGTTTTCGGGACGAAAGGACAGCTCGGCAGTCAGCACGTTAACCGGAAGTAAAGTCGGTGGCCCAGAAATGAAGAGGAAACCCAGAAGCGACAACCATTGCGAATGTTTCATCGGAAGAATCAAGGCGAACTCAACTGTTTCATTGGTGTTTTTTAAGCTGTGGCCCTGGCAACAGGATGCAGCACCTTCTCTGCAGGCTGCAGCCGGAGATGCTTCTGGCATTGTAGTCTTCGTGATCAGTGCTCTGGCTGGCGTCCTTTTCGCCCTAGGCCGGGCAGCGGACGGCTGGTGCAAGGGTGAAGCATGGGTGAAGCTGTCCCAAATCCTAAACGTGCAGCGGCGCGCGGCACTGCGAGGCTCACTACTAGCTGTGGCTTCCATCGATCTGGCTGGCATGGCTCTGCCGACCATCATCTTGTTGGGTGTGGAGATGGCCCTGGGCGTGCCGTTCCTTCTTTTCGTGGAGGGTTGGGGCTCAGATGAGCACGTGCTTCTGTCCTTCGCAGGTGCGTCGGGGCCGAGGAACATGTTGCGACATCTTGCGAGCATATTCTGTTCCGCGCAGCAAAACGTCCTTAAGTTGAGAATCAGGTGTGCTTGCTGTTCTGGTTGCGACGTTGTTCGACGGCTGGTGTCACTGGAATCTGCAAAAGGACTGTGCCTCGGAAGAGCGAGACCAGAGAGACCAGAGCCTGCCTCCTTGTTTTGGATGTATCTCGAGGCTCTGCCGCAATTTCAGTACTTCTTTTGCTGGGCTGCAACGGGTAGTCGCCACAAGTAGCGAAATACAGAAAGACAATGTCGCAAAACCAGGAGCCAGTTCAGCAGTTTGAGCTTTTGGTCCTTCCGAGCCACTTCCGTGGCCGCTGGCTCCTTCGCCCGGAGCCTGAACTCCACAGCAGTGACTTTCCTGACCCACGGCTCTGCAATGCCCATCAGCTCCATCGGCTCCCAGCAGGCCCAGCAGCCAAGCCGAAAGTCTCAGTCACGCCAGCCTCGCATCTGTCTCGACCTGTCTATAGCTACCGTATAAGTCGAGGTCTAATTTATATCTACCAACCGACTGATCTATCTCCTTGTGCTCATCCTGCTCCGTTTCTCTTTTGCCAGATCACAAGATGGATCGCAAGACCTACTACAGGTGCTGACGGTGTCGGGCGGCTGGGCGAATGCCCGCGCAGTGAAACGCGGTAATCTGGGCCTCACCTTTGCGGCCATCGGAGGCTTCTGCTTTGCACTCTGGCCCTGCATAAGCTCCTGCGTCGAGGGGCAGACGCAGTGGGGCAATGCTTTTGCTACCCAGCTCAATGCATCGGCCTTCTTCTTTGTTTATGCCGCTTGCTTGCATGCTAGCCGAAGCGCTTCGCTTCCAAACTCTCCGAAGGTTGAGGATGGGCGGTGTGAGCCTGAGGCCGTAGGTGCACTGCTGGCCGCCCTGCTGCTACTGCCGCTGTTGTGCCAGTGGCCGCTGCACTCAGGCCGAGAGCGACGAGAGAGCTGTGCACAGAAACGATTGTTTTGTTCTGCAAAACTCGCTGCAGTGCAAGGTGTCAGCTTGAGCTTTTGGTCAAGTTACCTGGAGCTGCGCGCTTGGAACCACTTTCTGGGCTTGGCCGGTGGCTTCGCGCATGGATGTGGGTCCATGCTCTCCCTGCAAGCAGGCCATAGTGTGTCAGGATGGTTGGATCGTGGGCGGCTACTGTAGACTGTGCATGAGTCTTTGCAATGCGAAGAAAGATCGCCTTCACTGATCCGTAATTCGAGGGAAGCCTAGAGAGCTGTTGACTCCGTGCAGGCCGTGCCCTCGGCAATACCGTGGCTTTGTCCATCACTCGCTGCCAGCCACTGGCGCCTCGGAGAGAAAAGCAGAGTGCAAGTGCTCACAGGCAGTGGTCAAAAGCAATCCCGCGAGTTGCCAGGTCTGTGCCAGTTGGGCGGTGCTGATCTGGGGCGAGCTGCAAGGTGCAGGGAGGAAGACCAGCTGTTTCTCGGCAGCTTCGGACTCGCGAAGGGTTTTCTCCCAGTGCAACAGTGACTTCTTGAAGACTCTCTCGGGGTTTAGCGAGGCCTCTTTGCCAGCATGCTCTTTGCGTTTACAATGGCCGTGGTGCTGTTTCTGCTTGCGGGACTGAGTGGCTGACGAGGCCAAACAGTAGCATGGTTTGCAGCTTCTGTTTTGCTGACAGTCACAAAGATTTTCAAGTTTGAAGAGCCACCAGAGCTCTTTGAGGCCCGTGCCGTTTGGGTCGTGAAGTCTCTTGCACGCTTCTACAAGGAAGCCAATGAAACCCTGGACAGAGCTGTCCGGATGGCCACGAACATATTTTGCGTCCCACAAAGTTGGGAAGATCGTCGTGCGTCCCGCGAAGGCACTAGGTGTTCGGTCAGTGTGCCGAGGGACGCGATCCACGCTCAGCTGAAAGAGGGAAAAGTCTCTGTTCTTGCACGAGCATGCGGCGAAAACGCGATGAGGCCCTGCCGTGTCATTGCACAGTCATATAGCGTGCCACGGGAATGTCTTCTTGAATGTGGGTCATTTACATGCAAGATCATGGAAGGTCGTTGCGGTTGTCCAAGGAATCCGCACATATTAGGGTGTAAAATGACAGCTTACGTGGCGGAAGTCCAAACCCTTCACAGTGCAAACGGAATTCGCATTTCCGCTTGATCGACTGTTAATGCCAACTTGGATTCGGATGATCTGACTTGCACACATCATCTTTAAGAGAAATGCCACGCTTTGTGAATGCCCATGCGAGAAGGCCCCATCAGACAAGAGGATGGATGCCCTGCATCATTGCTTCTTCAAGTGCAGCAAGATAGGCAGATTTTAGCTCGGCTTCCGGTTTTATCGATCGAAAATGCAAACCGCTGCTGACAGTGCTCGCGGTGAGCTCGCTTTTCGTCTCGTCCAGCTGTACCGGCGGTTCCGCAAGCGATGCTTCATGAGGCGGATGCCCATGCAACTTGGAACACCACGATATTGCAACCGGCAGCAAACGAATCGTCAGAGAAGCTTTCAGCGAATTATCACGCATGCCTTGCATGTAGGATGTCTTCTTGCGAACTCCCCCATTGCGCAAACCATCGTTGATGTACCGTCAGTTGAGTCCATGAGGAAAGCTTGCTGTTTCTTGCTTGCCCTGTGTTGGGATATGACTCTGTGGCGGAGCTGCCATGGAAGTCATCGACGATGCAGACGTTTGCTCCTCCGGCTCGGAGGCCGTTGCCCGGGCCCTCAGAAGAGCAGATGGAGTCACGCAGTGTCGACCTGTGCTTTTGCTGCCGTGGATTGTTGGTGTCTGTGGGTTCTGTAGGTCGTGGAGGAAGCGCGTCAAGAGCATGCCAAAGAGCATGCGAGCAAGAATGCTGACACCAAGAGTTCCAGACGCAAGCAGGATGCTCTGCGCCACTCGCCTGATCTAGATAATGCCTTTTGTTAGAGGTTTGTTCGAAAGATGCTCTGGGCCCAGTTGAGGAGAGAAGTCCAGGCAGAAGCGGGTTCAGGCGCAGTTGGAGGCCAAGCTGCAGACGATGCCCCTCCCCCCGGGCTGGGTCCGCGTGGCTTCTAAATCCAAGCCCGGAGCCTTCTACTACGCACACCCGGCCACGAAGCGCACTCAGGCAGGGCCCTCTACCGGGACCTATTCTTGCTCGTCTGACGTTGTGCAGCGTCTTGCTGAGCAACCGGAGCAGCTCATACCCTGCAGGCGCACCCGCCGGCCACGATGTACGAGGGCCTTCCCGAGCCTTCCAAAGTCCTGACGCCTGTCAGGCGACAAGTCATCACAGCGTCATTGGCGAAATGTTGTTTCTGATGCTGCCGCTGCCGTTGCTGCTGCTGTTGTTGCAGCTGCAGCTGTTGCTGATGATGATGCTACTTGTCGGGGAACCACGGCGATGACGCAGATGGCGGTGATACTGCTCATCACGATGGTGATGATGATGATGATGATGATGGTGATGGCAGTGGTGGTGCTGATGTTGACATTGATAAGACGCACGACGATGACAATGGCAGGGCAAAGAAGCGTCTCATCCACGTCTTGCAGCCGTTCCGTGCAAGTTTTGTCAAAGGCCGATGCACAGAGGCTTGAAGATGGTTGCTCGCTCGCAGCAACAGTGCAATGCGATAGGGCGGCTGACCCTGATACAGATCATGGGCCCAAACATGGGCCATCATTATCCGCAGCATTAGTATTACGCTCTTGCATTCTTGGATCTCTCTGCAGCATCGTTTATAGTTTATCGTCGTATTGCCCTTGCTGCGTAGCGGCGTAGCCCAATCTTTGGTTCCACTATGTGCCATAGCTTCCGACTCAAGCTCCAATCCCTCCAATCCATTGCTCGCTGCAGGGACATCGTGCAGGATGCGGCAGATGCGGCTCGCAAGGCTGTGATGCCATAGGCACAGCGACAGGAAAAGCAGGCTGCAAGCTCCCCTGGGCCGAGGCAGAAGCCAAGAAGAAGGAGCGGGAGGCTGAGGACGGGTCTCGGCAGGGTGGATTTGGGCTTCTGTGCTGAGCAATATCTTGAACCACGGCTGCTATTTCGTGTCTTGAGAGAGACAGAGGCTTTCACATCCCCCTGATGCACATGCAATCGGGACGCGGTTGTAGCCTTGCGGTACAGTACTTGGCAAGAGTTATGCATATGCTGTTGTAGGAGCTCGTGACCGTGCTTGTTGGGGATTTTTTCATGTTCGGATTTTGTCCTCGGAAATTTCGCTTGCGTTCAATCATGGTCATCAGACTAATCATCATGATCAGATCCTCGGTTTGGAGCTCCTGCAAACACAGCATCAAACCCAGCAAGCTACTGGGGCACTGTGAAGCTTCGTCACGATCGTGATCATCGCAGTCGGAGTCAGGACACTGATAATGGCCATGATAAGCTTTATCTTTCCCGCATAAGGTCCCCTCGACCTGCGACTGAGTGACTGATTCCTAAACTCTTGGAGTTGATGCCCGCCAAAGCGCCCAAAGCTTTCAACTCCCAGACCCCTGCGCTAGAGAGTAGAAACCGTGAAGCTCCCAAAGGACTCGGAGTGTCCGAACGAATGCACCAGATTTCTCATTCAAGTTGCAAGACTGCAGTCTACAGCTGGATGAGCGCCGCAAGGAGGAGAAGGCCCGACTTGCCGCAAAGGAGGAAGCGACGCGCATGCGGCGAAAACGCGATGAGGCCCTGCCGTGTCATTGCACAGTCATCTAGCTTGCCACGGGAATGTCTTCTTGTATGTGGGTCATTTACAGGCAAGATCATGGAAGGTCGTTGCGGTTGTCCAAGGAATGCGCACACATTATGTGTATGATGACAGCTTAGGTGGCGGAAGTCCAAACCCTTCACAGTGCAAACTTCCGCTTGATCGACTGCAATGCCAACTTGGATTCGGATGATCTGACAAAGAGAAACGCCACGCTTTGTGAATGCCCATGCGAGGGCCCCATCAGACAAGAGGATGGATGCCCTGCATCCTGGTAACGCGCTTACACTATGCAAAACAAAACACACATCATCATTCATCATAATGAGCATGAGACTAACTGCCACAAGTTTACGGGCAGTTCCGGCTGTCGGGTTGTCGTCTCCACGCGGAGAGAGGTCCTTCGAAGAGCTGATGAGGAGGCGAAGCAGGAGCCGGGCAGTGATTAAAACTCTGCTTGAAAAGATGTGTTTCTTCCGATCCTGCGATGGGTTTTGGGTGTTAGAGCTGGCTCGGCTAAGAGTTCGAAGTGCAGATGTGCAAACTGGGATGGATGGTTTCTTCCTGGTCGCGTGTCGACCATAAGCCTTGAGCTGCAGCTAAATCGCTGCAGATGCCGCAGTTTTCATTTCTGATTATTATAAGCATGATTGTACAGAATTATACATGTATGTTTCCGGCTTCTCTTGGCCAGGAGGCCGCCGCAGACGAGGAGGTCATACGAGCCTTGGCCGCTCGAAGGTTCCACTTTTTTTCATGCGCCATGCGCGCTGATACCACTGACATCCACTGATATTACTTCGGCTGGTGTTGCTCTTGCTGCTGCACTGCCAAAGCTGCTGAGTGATCAACATGATGGTATCTCCATCAGTTTTGTTCAATACGCTCATCGTGCGTCTCATCGTGATCATCACCGTCGTGAGCGCGGTTATTGCTACAGCGTCGGAAGGTGACTGCAGTTTCGCTGGGCCTCCTCTGAAACCCCGAGCTCCAGGCAAGGCCCGGGAGAAGAGGGCCTTGGCTCCCAAGGAGACCTTCGAGGAGGCGCAGGTGCGGCAACGAGATCAGAAGCAGCTTCGCTTTCTCCAGGGGATCCTCGAAGTTCCATGAATTCTCGAAGAGCCCTCTCGCGTCTTGGACGTGGAAGTCACTCCTTTCCAGGCTCCGGAGCGGAAAGAGAAGCGGAAGGCCACAGGCACAACTTCGGATTGGCCTTCCCTCGTTCCTTTCTTTTTCCCTTCCCCTCGGATGCCACTGCCCGTCATCGGATGTTAAGCTGTGGAACTTCTCGGCTTCTCTCGTGAGGCGTCCGCTTCGACACGACGAAGGGAGCGCAGGACACTGACGGCTCGCCCTTGGCCGGGAGCGACTCCGAGGAGCTTTTGGGGAGAAAGAGTCCACAAGTCTTTATTGCGGAAGCCGGAAGGCCTGTTTTGTGGATTCCTGGCAGGAGCTGGACCTCTATCGGTTGAGGGACCAGCCTCTTGGCCTGTGCATGAAGGCATGAGGAGCGAAGCCGTGAGATCCGAAGTCCCAGGTTCCGCGCCAAGGTTGCAGCCACCTCCGCGCCGGTCTTCGATGACTTGGAGGAGGCAGGTCTGGGCCGTTGGGTTGGAGCCGTCGTCCACCGCTACCTCGCAGGCAGCAGAGGCGGCGCCACCGCCGCCGCCTCCACTTCCTCCTCCCCTGCCACCACCACAGATGCCTCCAGAGAAGACCAAGAAGGAGAAGAAGCAGGAGCCACAGCAGTTCATGGCTCCCGGTGCCATTCCAGCTCATGAGATCGCGGCCAGGAGAAGAAAGCCATGCAGAAAGCCATGCTTAAATCCATGAGCAAGGACCCATGCGTGGATGTCCGTTAATGGATCTACTCGTAGGTTTGCCAGGAAGAAAGCGGAGGGGAGATGGAGGGAAAGGGGAAGAGAAGGGATGGGAGGGGACCGAAAGAGGTGGAGTGTACGGTGTATTCGTATCAACGCCACAAGGAAACTCGAAACGACCTGGAGCTAAGATGAGAAGTCGCGATACGGTAGCGGGTTGCTATAGAGGCAACATGCTTCTTGGGGCAAATTCTGCTTGTCTATACAGGCATACGGTATACATCGGAAGACCATCATAAGCCGTTGAGGATCATGAAGCCCTAAACCTTACAATGTAGCAAAACTTGGGCATTTGCATGCTTCCGGTGGACTTGGGGATCAAAACCTGTGGGCCGACTCCTCATCCTGGCAGTTGAAGCTTGGGCCGATTGAGAACAGTTTAGTAGATGGCTCGCCTGACAGGCACAGGCATCCAGACTTAAAGGTTTCAATCCGAGCCTTTAAATTCTCAATGCATCGATCGGATCTTGTTTAAGGCAAACCCTCAATTTCAGCAGCCAGAGCGGACAAACATATTGTGATGGAATGCGAGCTCTTGGAAACGTGTCCTTACTTGCGATCACCATGCTAAAAAAAAACTGCCGTGGTTGCTGACCCATCCGTGCATCGCGATGCGCATCTCCTTGCCAGGAGGAGAGGAAGCAGTTTAAGAAGCTGAAGAAGAGCCTCTTCCGGAATGATCTTCAAGCAGGAGACAGCGATGTCATCACGTCCCACGTGTCTCAGGATGCAGAAGCTCCAAGCGAAAGTTGCCAAAGCCGAGAAGGCCGAACCGGAACCGTCCCGCTCTCTCTTAAACTCTGGTGTCTTATGATCTTATGTCATGTGTATAGTAGTATAGTATTCGGACTATCGGAGTCGTAGCAACTTGCGCACTGCGTCTAACGGTGCAAGGCGCTCAAAAAGTCGGAAAGGCTTCTGAGGAGCGGCATATCTGTCGGGAAGCATCCTAATGACCTAATGCGAATGCCGTGAGTGCGAGGAAGACAAAGCATGGCGGCAGTCCTTCCAGCTCGTCATCCTCATCCAGCTCCTCCAGCTAGCCAGGCCGGGTTGTCCCGTTAAGTCTCCCAACAGAAGGAGCAAGAAGAGGGCACAGGGTCCCCCAGCGTCACGTGTCACCTCGAGGGGTTCGTGCGGAGTGTTTTGAACAATGCGGCTTTGCTGACAACTTGGACATACTTCCTGTTTCACTTGCAGTGGCTATGCTCGTTGCGCACCTCCCTTGCCTGATTAAGAGAGCGAACCTGCCAGGACTATCGTTTTCTTTGCAGTGATGTGGACACCCAGCCAAAAAAGGAACTCAAGATTCACGATATTTCTAAGTGCCGAGACATCCTGAACAGTGTGAAGTCTGCGGCGGAGACGGGGCACCATTATACCTGCAATGAAGTTCAATCGCAGAATGGAGCAGAGGGACAGGAGGACTGGGCTAGGCTAAGAACAGGATCGGATACTGTTGTGATGGTGACGAGCATGATACTTTTGATTCCGCATCACTTCCTGGCATGAAGCCGAAATAACATTTCAGATGACTGCACAACGACGTGCAACAGCAAGGCCTTAAGTAGTAGCTTCCACCAGAGGCCCTGTTTCGTAACGCATGACCATCATCAATGCTTGGCGAGCATTTCATGCAACGGAAGGGTCCGTGTGTTTTCCTGCGTGAAAGGATCGAAATGGGAGTTGGAGGTTTCAAGTGGTTTGGCAGAGGAAAAGTGGGCTTCGCGCTGAACCAACGTGAGACAAAGAACTATGGATTGGGTCACTTGCGATCTGCAGGTCTTGCAGGAAAACTAGCGACTTCTGGCGATCGCCTCATGCAAGGACACAAAATTCAATCCGGGCAACTATATATTTTTTCGATAATTGAAAAGTAATATTCTTTCTAATAGCATTGTATTTGATCGAGATATCACGAAAGCTAACGTAGCTAGTCTTTCGTTTCTATCAACGATAGTTGTGGTACCGGGTTCCGGCCCAAAACCGCGCAATGTTCTTGATAAATCAAGGCAAAAGGGGGGCCCAGCCCCCCCCCCCCCCCCCACCCCCCCTAACTCACCTCACGCATCATCTTGACGGGAGACGAGAGAGGAGGGAGGAAAGGAGGGAGGAGAAGAAAAGGAAGGGAGCAGAGAGATAAGAGGTGTATTTCTCTTGTAATTTGTTCGATAAATTTTTGTTTTGAAACATACTTTTCTTCTTTGTTATGAGAAAATTGATGTTCGTGAGAATTTTTGATATGATACTTTCCAATAAAAGTATATGATGATATATTTGTCTATTGGAGCTTGTACGATTTAGAAATTGAATATATTAGATTATGAATTAGTTGTAGTTTAATTTTATAGATACAATTAAAGGATTGGATAATTTTATATGAGTGGTCTATGGATAATAAGAGGAGTGTGTGTGGTGTTGTATGGTGCATGTTGAGTTGAATTGTGGTGGTGTTGTCTGCGTTGTGTTGTGGTGCGTGGTGTTGTTTGTGTTGTGTTGTCTGGTATTTGTTTTTTGTTTTGTGTGGTGTATTATATGTGTTGTTTATTTGTATTATTGCGGGTTGTGTGCGTGGTTTGTTGCTTGTGTTGTTTGTGTCGTATGGATGGTGGGTATTATCTATGATGTATGTGTTATTTATATCGTATGGGTGATGAAGATTATAAGGATTGAATTGGAGGTTGGAAATTCNGTGTCGTATGGATGGTGGGTATTATCTATGATGTATGTGTTATTTATATCGTATGGGTGATGAAGATTATAAGGATTGAATTGGAGGTTGGAAATTCTGTAAATAGGCACGGCCGGGAAATAATAAAAGTGATATGAAAGATTTCTGGGGGAGATATATCGTAGAAAGAATTTCTTGATTTTTTTTAGGAATGGTATGTAGAATCGACCTCGTATATCGTATCTTCATTAATATTTCTTATATTTATATTTTCTTATCATAAATTATTTGGAGATTTGATTTATCGGAATATATATATTGCACGATCGCATATCGTAGGGGGTCCGATTTGTTACGGGCATCGGTAGGTAAATATTGTGGGTCATATATCATGAGGGTACGAGTTATTACGGGCATTGACGTTTATATGTGTAAGATCTTATATAATAGGAGAAGCGATTTATTATGGATATCGGCGTATATATATATATATATATTATGAGGTCATACATCATAGGGGGTACGATTTGATTCGGGCATCGGCGTGTATATGTTATGAGATCACATATCGTAGGGGGGACGATTTGTTATGAGTATCGGCGTATATATATTGTGAGATCACTCATCTCAGGCGGGTACGATTTATTGTTGGTATCGGCTTGTGTATATTGTGAGGCCACACATCGCAGGGGGTACGATTTGTTACGGGCATCGGCGTTTATATGTTGTGAGATCATATATCGCAGGGGGTACGATTTGTTGTGGGTATCGACCTGCGTATGTTATGAGATCATACATCTCAGGGAGTACGATTTGTTATTGGCATCGGCCTATGTATGTTGTTTGGAGTTTGTACGATTTAGATTTTGAATGTATTAGATTATGAATTAGTTGTAGTTTCATGTTTATAGATACAATTAAAGGATTGGATAACGTCATATGAGTAGTCTATGGATAGTGATAGTTGAGTTGATGATGTTGAAAGAAGTCTTCTAGAGGAGTGTGTGTGGTGTTGTATGGCGCATGTTGAGTTGAATTGTGGGGTGTTGTCTGCGCTGTGTTGTGGTGCGTGGTGTTGTCTGTGTTGTGTTGTCTGGTATTTGCTTTTTGTTTTGTGTGGTGTATTGTATGTGTTGTTTATTTGTATTATTGCGGGTTGTGTGCNGTTGTCTGCGCTGTGTTGTGGTGCGTGGTGTTGTCTGTGTTGTGTTGTCTGGTATTTGCTTTTTGTTTTGTGTGGTGTATTGTATGTGTTGTTTATTTGTATTATTGCGGGTTGTGTGCGTGGTTTGTTGCTTGTGTTGTTCGTGTCGTATGGATGGTGGGTATTATCTATGATGTATGTGTTATTTATATCGTATGGGTGATGAAGATTATAAGGATTGAATTGGAGGTTGGAAATTCTGTAAATAGGCACGGCCGGGAA
>BGNK01003627.1:49840-67694 GCA_003297005.1 Symbiodinium sp. clade A Y106
GGGGGGGGGGGGGGGAAGCATATATATATATATATATTTACATACATACATACATATATATATATATATAAATTAATATGTAATGTACCATATATAACATGAAATATACATAATATATAGTAGGGGGTGATTTTTTTGGGGGGGTGTCGTTTCCTAGGTTTTTCCTAGGGATAACCTTATTTTCCTTACATCTTGGACGGATTTCGTGCCATTTCCCTTAGGTTTTCGTTAGAAAAACGGACGTTACCTTAGGTATTCCTAGGAAAAGGCAGTTTTCCTTACATTTTGGAGGGATTTCGTGCCATTTCCTTACGTTTTCCTGAAGAAAGCCTACGTTACGTTGGTTGTTGTTGTGGTTGCTGATGCTGTTGTTGTTGCTGTTGTTGTTGTTGCTGCTGTCGTTGTTGCTGTTGTTGTCATTGTTATTGCTGTTGCTGTTGCTGTTGTTGTTACTATTGTTGCTTTTGTCATCAGTACTGGTGTTGTTTTAACTTATATTATTGTTGCTGTTGCTGTTGTTGTTGTGGTAATTCTTATTGTTATCATTGTCGTCGTTGTGGTTGTGTGGTTGTTCTTGTTAAGTGTTCTTGCAATGTTCTTGTTATTGTTCTTGCTGTCCTTGTTGATGCTATTGTTATTATTATTGTTGTTGCTGCTGTTGTTGTTGTGGTTGTTGCGGTTGTTGTGGTATTCGTTGCTATTGTTATCATTGTTGTCGTTGTGGTTGTGTCATTGTGCTTGTTCTTGTTAGTTGTAATTGATAATGTTCTTGCTATTGTTCTTGCTTCCCTTGTTGATACTGCTGTCATTATTGTTGTTGCTGCTGCTGCTGTTGTTGTTGTTGTTGTTGCTGTGATTGTTGTGGTCGTTGTGGTTGTTGTGGCTGTTGTGGTTGTTGATATTGTTATCATTGTTGTCGTTGTGGTTGTGTGATTGTAGATGTTTCGATTGTTTTCTGAAGTTTGAACTCTTCCTTCCGTTTTGTGCACCCCCGAAGCGAAAAACGGGTGGCTTCTTCCTGTTGGTGTGTCGGTCGCAACAGATTTTGCAGTAAAGAAAAAACGGGGTGGTTGGGGTACCCCCCGTAGTAAAAGTAGCATTAGTATGCGAACCTGGGCTCGAACCTGGGTTTGAACCCGGTTTGAACCCTGCGTAGGGGTGCACGTCACCCACCAGCTCGTTTTGTTTCAGTGCTCCATCTGTGGGGGTGCCCTTTCAATAACCTCCCCTGACAAAATCCCTGCCATTTTGGAGAGAAATCTTGTGAATTTTATCGCAAAGTTCAACACAAAAGCCCGCAAGCCCCGCTCTCCCAAACCAAAACCCTGCAATCCTTTTTCCGTGCGGCCGCGCCATGAGGTGACCCAACTTGATGGCAAGGGCCGAGGCGGCGGTGAAACCGCTCGCTGAGGTCAAGCTCAGGTGAGGTTTACCCTCAGGCAGAGAAGCCTACCCTCGGCATCCATGAGGTTTATCCTCAACCTCTCGCGTCTCCGGTGCGGCGTCACACCTCTGTAGAGTAGCGGTGCAGCGAGGTAACCCCCACCCTAGGTGGAATGCGTGTCTAACCTCGAAGGGTAGCCCCAAGGTAACCCCCCTAGAGCGGAGAGTGAGTCTAACCTCGAGTATAGCCACACGAGGTGACCCCCCGCACTTTGCGGAGAGCGTGTCTAACCTCGGTAGTGGGAGGTGAAAGTAAATCCTCCTCAGAGCCCCGGACTCAGCAGTTTACAAGTGCAAGCCCGAAGCAAAAATTTAACCCTGCGTTTGGACCAGGATTCGGACCTGGGTTTTCTGCTAGGTTCGTCCCCTACATACTGCATAAGCCATATAGAGACTGATGTACTTTATATGCGATACGAAGGACATGCATACATGTATTACAAAGCCAACAAGCCAGTGAAGACAAGAAGCCGCCAAGCTCAAAGCGAAAACCCGAAAACCAAGAAGTTAGAATGTGACGAGGATAATTGTAGTAGTAATAACAGTACTCAGAGTAGTAATAAGGATAGTCATAGGAATAACTGCAGGAATATTAATGATCATCATAATCAGAATGATAGTAGTAATGCTAATTAATTTCGTCAGCAGACCAAAACACCAGCGAACCGAAGGACCAGAGGACCAGAGGAGCAGCGGGCCAGAGGAGCACAGGACCGGGGACCGGCGGACCAGCGGACCAGAGGACCGGGGGACCACAGGACGAGGGACCAGAGGACCAGGGGACCGCACTCACGAGGGACCCTTGGCCGCACCTCTCAACAAGGGTTGGCCGAACCTTGGCAAAAAACAAACCCATGGCCCGGCCTTAAACCCTTCTAAAACCCTGAACTCTAAACCCTAAACCCCTAAACTCCTAAACCCTAAATCACTAAACTCTGAACCCTAAACCCCCAAACCCTCAACCCCAAACCCTAAACCCCCCTGTAAAGCAAGCACCAATGAGGGGAACCGATGGCCTGGAAGAAGTCTTCCAGGTTCCTCTCGTGGCGTATGTCCAAGACCTCAACTTCTAGAGGAGGACGGTTTAGGGTTTAGGGGCCTTCGGATTACGGATGACCAGGACCCCCCAAGCACGCTTTAATAGAGCCCTTATATTCCTTAATAGTGGTATTTGGGGGTACAATGGAAGGTAGTTGGGGAGTCTATAGGTAGGGTGTTAGATAGTTTAGGGTTAAGGATGATAGGGAGTTTAGGGTTAAGGTGTTTTGGGAGATTAGAGATAAAGATGTTAGGGAGTTTAGGGTTTAAGATCTTAAGGAATTTCGGGTTTAGGGAGTTGAGCGTCCAGCGGTAGGGAGATGAGAATTTTAAGGAGGTTAGGGTGTTTAGGGTTAAGGGAGTTTACGGGTTTACGGTGCTCAGGGAGATTAGTATTCGGTGAGTTTCGGGAGGTTAGGATTTTAGGGAGTTTAGGGAGCTTAGTGTTCAGGGAGTTTAGGGAGGTTGGGGTTTAGGATTTTTGGGAGGTTGGGGTTTAGCATCTTAGGTCTTGGGGGAGGTTGAGGCTTAGGATTTTAGGGCTTTGGTGGCTAGGATTTTGAGTATGTAGGGTTTAGGAAAAAGTGGTATAGATAGCGCCTTAGACAGGTTTCCACATGTGTCTAGTTGAGGTTATGATGGGGCTGGTAACATTCCATGGAACCCCTAACCTTAGCTCACTGTCAAGACATCTTCTAAACTTGGTACAAGGCTCTCTGAGACAAGCTGAAAACCAACATGTTGCAAAGCTCAGCCCAAGCCAGCCACATTGATGCACCGTGTGCCTGAAGTCCTCAGTCATGCACAACTGTGCCTTACATCCTGAAGCCCAAGATTGAAGTTCCGAAGACCCTCGACCCAAAACCCAAAGCACCTACATCCTAGACCCTAAACCCTGTGGCGCTATGACGCCATGCCTTTATCTCCTTGGCAACACTGGGGTCCTAGATAGGGGTAGACTACCCATACAGAAGTGCTTGGGGTTTTTGGGCTTACGGGCCTGCACGACCTCCCAAACCCTGCACCACCGGAATATACCTTCAATCAAAACAAGAATCCCTATCCCTCTATAACCTACACTATAGGGTAGATTCCTTCAGTAGGTTTCGGGGACCGCTAATCTTTGAACAGGGTTGATTTAAGGTTTCTTCAGCGACCCCTGCATGAGATGCTACCAGGGTTATTATGTAGGCGTTGCATAAAGTTGGGCCTTCATAAGTAGAATTCCGAATCAGAATAAGGGTATGTTACATTTTATGGTAAATGTTTTAATGAGGAACCCTGAGGAATAGTAGTGGTAACCGTTCAGGCTTCTAGATTAAGGCTATTGAAACAGAAATCGGGGCTTACGGTCAAAAACTTATATACAAGTATGTCAAGAACTTATATACAAGTATGTAGGGCTATGGATACAGTCCGGTTGTCCGTGCCTGACTTCAAGTTTTATCGTCGCTGCAGCCGCCATCTTCACACCCTACCTGTAAGCACCCAATAATGTGCTAGTATAGTCGACAGGGTTGCCCCAAAATCCTCCAAGGCAACATCTTCAATTTCAGCGGAATGCATGCACGAACAGAAATCGATGTGCCCTAAACCCTAAAACCCGAAATCCTACGCCTAGCTAGTCCAGAAGCTACGAACTTCCACGGGGACATGAAGAGCTACATCCGAAATTGCCCAAAACCCTGAAATTTTAAATCTTAAAATCCTAGCGAGCCCCACCACTAGGAGCCCTACGCCCTGTAATCCTTGACCCGAAGAACTCACACTTTACAGCCTACACCCTAAGCCATATGACCCCAAACCCTAAACCAAAATACGCTACAAGACTGGCGAGCAGACTCGATTTGGTGGAAGTCGGTGGCCTCTCAGCGACTTCTTGTCGAACCTCATGGACACGGTTTAGGGTTTAGGGTTGTGCTGAGATCCCTGATTCTGGTTCAGGCTGTTGGCTCAAAAGATTTCGAATGTAGGGCTTTGGGGACATCGTTGTAGTAGGTAGCAGCAGCGTCGGGCAAAGGTATCTTTCATGATTCAACCCTAAACCCTAAATCCTCAATGGCACAAAACACAAGAGCGAACTCGCGCAGAGGATGCAGGGGTTGAAAGATTACCGAAGAGCAGATGCTGTGTGTAAGATGGGGCTGTCCAGTTTTGCTTTGCTTGTTTGGGGGAGGGGGCGGGGGGCGCTTAAAACATCATAAACATTAATCCCGGCCAGGGGCCCCACTATTACCCTATTTAAGGGCTTGTATAGCAAGGATCCTTCTAAGAGTTGCAGGGATTGTAGGGTCTGCATTGTTTTAGCATTCCCGATCTCCAGGAGGCGGTGGGGGTGGTCGAGATTTTACTTGGTTGCTGGTTTAGGGCGTCGGGTGTCGGATGTACCTCAACGCCGAAGAACCTACATGTTTAAGGACTTAGATAAGGAAGCCATATTCAGGAACCCTAAAAAGGTAGGTTTCTTGGGGTCCAGGTAAAGCAAATCAGACTCCTCAAGGAGTTCCGGACCTGCAACTGGAGGCATGTACGACTTCCCTCGGCAACAATTCTTGATTTGAATGTCACTATGGGCCCAGTATGGCTGCTGTAGGTTAATAGGTATGCCCACGGGTGTGTTACAATGGTTAATGCACAAACATATCCCTAAACCCTAAACCCTAACAAACAACTATGCATCGGGATATACAAACAGACCGGCAAGATGCACAGGCCAATGAACGTACGGCACCTGCTGAGTCTTAGCCAGTCCTATGCTCCTTCCAGTCTTCCAGGAGGTATCAAGCAAACTCTAAACCCTATGCTCTAACAAGTCCTGTCAAGCCCAAACCCTGCACCGAAAGGTGGGCATTCAACAGTATTTCCGGCAGATGCTGCTGATGGTAGAACACAACCCGACAGCAGTATTTTTCCAGACTGGGGTCCACTTTGTCTTTACAGGTTCAGGGCATACAATGTAGGGTTCGGGGCTGTAGGTGCCGAACTATGTAGCAAATGCCAGACACCCTAAACCCAAAACCCTGTACCCTTGCAGCAAGGGGCGTAAAGAACGATGCCCTCGGTGTCTTGGAACCCATTCTGGACCAATCATCCAGAATTTCCTGCACGCTTGCACATGTCCTTGGCATGCCGGGACGGAATGTTTGAAGGCTTGTTGGTATATTTGAAAGCTGTTTTGGTACATGTGAATATTTGTTGGTGCGGGGCAACTAAATTACAGTTGTTAGTCAATGTAAAACTTGCCCCAAGAAGGTACTGAAGACTGCACCCAGAGCCACCCGTGAAATTTCACCCACGTTTAAATTTGTGCATGTTGCAGCCTACAATTACACAGAAAGTCATCTCACTCTTTGCCTCGGCAGTCAGTATAATCTCGATCAATATTATCGTTCTTATAAGGAACCTATCGAATAAATGCACAACACTAAATACATGCATATACACATACATACATACGTACATACATATATACATACGTGCGTACCTACATACATACATACATACAGGCATACATACGTACATAAATACATACGTGCATACATACGTACATACATACATACATACATATATGCATACCTACATACCTACATACAAACCAAAATGCATACATACATACATGCAGACATACATACTTATAGACATGCAAACACATAAATACGCATATATATATATATATATATATATTATATACATGTTGACACTATTACTGACATAGTTTGCTAAGGTTGCTATGTTTCGAGAAACTCGCTGTCATTCCCATGATTCGCTGCTCTGTATGTGCAAGGGTCTTAAGTACCATATGCGGGTACGTGTACTTACGCAAGTCAGAATACAAATTCTACTGAAGAAACATCTAGAAACCTGCTTGTTTCTACTGCGTAGGCACCTGCTCCTAAACCCTAATTTAGAGAACTCCCCATGTGCAGACCAGCAGCTATAATGATATATACTACATACTGAAACATTCTGTTATATGCTCCAACATTCAATTACATTCTACAGTAAATTGTATGATCTACTTTAAAATTCTGTAAAATATACTAGAATGTTCTATACAATCTCATATATATATATACAGAAAACCACATAATATTGTATGTAAGATTCCACAACTGCAAGCCAGTCGCTCTTCCGTTGTCGTCGTGCGGCGGCTCCAGGTCGAAGTGGAGGTCGTCGTCGATGCTTCCGACACCAACCAGGCCGCACACATCTGGCTTCCGAGGTCGTGGGCCTTTGGGGGGTTTACTACAATACAGGGTTGAGGGTTTCGGGTTTAGGGGCTTAGGGTAAGAGTTTTAGGGCTTTAGCGCACGAAGGGCACGGATTAAGGGATAGGGTTTGTGATATTGGTTGCTTCGGGCGTTCAATAGCTGGTCTTGGTTTACATAGATGTGTGGGTTTGTACTAGTTGTGCGGGACCGGTTTTTTGACGGGGTTTGCGGTCGAAGGTTTTAGTTGTGAGGGGTCACGCTTCAGGATGTTTGGCCTTTACGTCTTTCCGGTCTTCGGTCGTCGGGGTGTAGCTTGATGGCAGTCTGATTCCTTTGCTTGCACCCGACCCCTGAACCCCTAAACTCTAAACACTAAATACTAAGCTTCTAAACCCTGAACCCCGAATTTAAGTTTTGAGAGCGGTGTTCCTGGGCTTCCATCAGAACCGTCGCGAGTCCGCCTTCCCGCCCGAAACAAAGGGACCTTAATTTTGACAACCAATCATATACTCTCCCAAATAGCAACCTACATAATATACGGGCCTTAACAATTAGAATAGGGTTTTGGGGCCCATTATCATCGGACCAGTGGTCCCACCTGGCGGGCCTCCTCATGTACTATGGGGGCTTGCATTATCAGTAGACGGCTTTTGTAGCATAATAGTCTGTTTACAAGAAACAAAACCATAAGGGGATACAGTATTTACTGTAATTGCATGTATTGCCACTAGTATCCGCTACTTACTTCTTGCTTGTTGAACCACGACGCCAGAAGCTTACTGTAACCTCAGAACAATCGTGGGTAACAGGAACCCAGAAATCTACACAGCTACTCACTGCTTTCCTTCCACAAATCCCTGATCTAGAACTACTTTCTATCTGAAGCCCTGATTCAGCTCCTTTTCAGAATCCTTCAAAGGGCCCTTATACGTAGATAGTATAATATCTTTTGGCCATAAAATACCTATATAGGAACCCATTTGAGGCCCGGGTATACACAACATGCGTACATGGACCCTTAGGGAATAGGACTCGGAATTCTTCAGCCCAAACCCTATCTGAAGCCACCAGGCCAAGGAATCCTTATAAACTTCAGTCAAAACCTCGACTGAAATCTTAACCGTTTTAACCCCCAACTCACGCAAGAGTTCAGCGTGCAGGGTTTGGGTTTTGGGGTTCTGGGGGTATATTAGGTTTTTGGGTTTAGGGTTTTAGCCTCGGCTTGGGGGTGTGGCCTTGACTGCCACACAACCCATACAAAACTGAATGTGGCCCTAAACCCTAAACCCCAAACCCTAAACCCTGAAACCTAAACGCTCTAAACCCTCTAAACTCAAGTGACTTGGGTTCAGGGCTGTGTAAAGCTGCCCATGAGCCTTTCCCTGCATGTCAGGGATCGGCGACAGAGAGTCGACCTGCAGTTCACCTTCCCAGATCTTCCGAAATCACATAAAAAGGGTTTAGGGTTTAGGGGGTTAGGGTTTTTTAGGTGGTTCACCTTTCCAGATTTCTCAGATCTTCCGAGATCCCTTTCACTTAATCGTAGGGACCCTTAAGTGGGAGGGGGGTAGGGGACTATACTTCCCTTAAATAGGTCTTGTTAAGTCCTTATTATGGGCATTACGGCCCCCTACCCACCCTCCCCCTACCCCCCTAAGGGTCCCTATGACCTAAAAAAAGGAATTCACCTTTATTCATTGAAGGGTTTAGGGTGCCAGATCTTCAGAAATCATTTTGGATTTAGGGTTTAGGGTTGTTTCGGACCGAAACCCTAAAATTAAGGAATATACCTCGAATCAGAAAGGACTCCACTACGATTTGAGGATATTCAAGGTATGTTCCATAATTATGTGATATTGGAAGACCTGGGCTTGCGAATTCAGGCGTTTTCATAGCCCCTTAGCCGAGGAATACTGATTCATTATGTAATGCTGCTTCTGGCGATTTAGGGGATGCTCTGTCTTTGAAGAGACGTTGGGCTTCTGTGGGTCAAGGGCTTGTAGGCTAACGGCGAATATGAATAACTGATGCAATATTCTGGGATTTACACAGTCAGTAGGAATAAAGCAAGCAACATCTACTTGGGGACCAGCTGTGAACGCTGAACACCTGAACCCTCAACATTGAATCCCAAACCCGAAACAATAAGTCCAGAACCCTTGGCCCTATTCCAAACCCTAATAGGGCCCAACACCCTATTCAAATTATTAAGGACACCATAGTAAAAAAAACAGCAAGAGACCTCTGATTTCCTGACGCTGGGCTCGATCCTAAACACGTCGCTGCCTGCAGCCTCCATTCCCAAAATCCCTTAGCCCTGCATCCCCCAACCCCCCCCCTTTTAAACCCAGAAAGACTCCTGCATAACTCAATAAGTGTCCCCAAACCCGACGACCAGCTGAAATTCAGCAACATTTGAGTAAAGGCAGCTACAACAACAAGTGCTACAACTGCAACATGTGAACCACCAGAACCTACATTTCAAATCCTGCGCTCCAAACCCTCGCTCCGGAACCCCAAACCCTAAACCCAAATCCTAAACCCCAAACCACCTTCGTCAGGCTTCTTGGTTGGCCGAAGATTAGCCAAGGCCGTGCCTAGTCCTCGGCAGGCCAGGCTTTGTTGGTCTGTTATTTGAAATATTTGTGTTTAGAGTTTAGGGTTTATGTCTAGCTGAGTCTAGCTCCGAAATGGTCATTTCCGCTGTGGCTGTATGGGCTATGGTTTTCCTCACTCTGTCGTATTGCGCCTGTTGTAAACTCTAGTTTCCCTTATTCTTTGTTGTGCCTGTGTGAGCTGCAACTGCATGGTCTCCCTTGTCATGGTGTTGTGCCTTTCTACTGTTCTGTTTCGCGTGCCCGCAACGTTGCTTTGGTTAGTTTAGCTTACTTTGGTCTATTGTGGCTCAGGGTTCAGGATTGGGTGCTAACCCTAAACATGTTTTCCAGGGTTGAGAGGATTCAGCAGGGCTTTTCTTACAGGGCTCTTGGAAGCACGGCTAGGGATTGAAGACTGCAAGTGTGAAGGTCCACGACATTGGATTCTGAAATGCCTGACAGAAGGTACATAGCAGAATCCTGAATAACATTGTTGAATGTCTCGCTTGTTAGTAGCAACCCCCGCCAGGGAAAAAGCAGAGCCACGGACACCGTCAGAAACAATGGCAGGTGATTAGCTGGGGTGTTGATGTCGTACACACTTTCCGCGTTTCGAAATTACTGCAATCATGCTGCAATCCTGCTGGTAATGCACGGACAGGCAGCCTGTCCCGTCAAGATTTGTGTAAGCCTCGACATGAAGACATTCAGAACCGGAGACGGAAGCAATATGGGGGCCTTTAAAATTAGAACAGGATTTTGGGGCCCATTATACTATAAATATGATACTGAACCCCCAAAATAGTACAGGCAATTATTAAAGGCCCCTTTGTTAAGGTTCACCCACCCTAAACCCTAAAGCCCTAAAGCCCTAAACCCCTAAGCTCTAAAGCCTTAACGCCCTAAACCCCTAAAGCCCTAAACCCAATGTCAGCCGGCGGTCCAAACTGGACTGTGGCTTGCTTGTCTCCGCGTCGGTTGGCCATGAGATGCAGTGGCTGCTGGGACGCGGGTCGAGCACTAGGCTGCTAAGAAAGGGGCCCTAAGGGCATGATTAGAGATACTATAAGGGCTACAATTTACTTTAAGGGATCTGGAAAGGGTATTAATTAACATATAGGGGCCCTGATAATTAGAATAGGGTTTGGGGGGTATATTATACTATAGTCAGATTAAGGAACCTTTACAATAATATTGGTAATTACTTAGGCCCCTATGGTACAGAGTACCTGAAGTCATAATGTGCCATGATTCGATGCCTCTAACCGACCTGGAACCAAACCACTGGAAACTGAGCACTGTCTTGCAAAGGCTGTCTTCGGAAGGCATGAGCCTTGACAGTAAAATCAGCAGATGCATGCAGGTATGAGCTGGGCTTGTCGAGACTTCATTGGAGGAAAGCAAGTTGGGACAATGCTTCAAGCAATCGAGCAAGCCCCGGACCCCAATCATGACATGAATATCCAAGAAACACAGACAGGCCTGTAGTTGTCAGCCACCTGCCAGTCGTGCATAGAGGCATGGAGGAAGTTCATGGGTGGGGAACGTGATTGTTAGTCAACATTTCACGTGCTGCCACATGCTCGTCGTGCTCGGCCTTAAATGCAGATGATGCTAATCAGCATGCTGGTTCGGATGCTGATGCCAACGTTGCTGCTGATGACGCTCCTGAGAACCCTGATCGGAAACGAAGACGAAGCTGAACGCAAGCGAAGCAAAGACCAATCGAATGATGTCAAGCGGTTAAGAGCCACTAGTCGGGTTGGACACCCCGGATGCCGCTGCAGCACTGGGGCCACTTGCCCTTAGGGTCTGTTTGGGCTCCAGACAGTTGGCGGTAAGCGTTCCAGACTTCGGTATCCGGTGTCGGGGGTTAGGGCGTAGGGTTTAGGTTAGGACCCCGGTTTAGGCTTTGACTTTCTACAAGGTGAAAGTCAAAATTTGAATTGCACCCTTCTGGGCCGGAATTATGCATCAGTACTATTATAATTATAGGGGCCTTAATAATTAGAATAGGGTTTTGGGGCCCACTATACTGCAATTATGGTAAGGAACCCCCAAAAGGCATTTATTAAGGCCCCTATATTAAGCTTACTAAGCATGTCTGGCGACTTAGTTTGTAGGGTGATAAGTGCCCCAATTGGGGTTATAAGTCAACATACGTATAGGTACCTTAATCATAACCGTAGTTACTAAGTCCCATGACCCTTTAAGCCTTTAAAACTTTAAGTAGTCTCGAGCTCTATACCCGGGCCGTAGACCCTTGATTCTGCGAACAAAAACTGGCTTCCTGGTGTGAAGGCGCCCCTGGACCCACAAAAAATCCTTGACCCTAAGACCCTGAACCTTAAAAAACCCTAAACCCTAAACCCTAACCCTAAACCCTAAACCCTTAAAACCCTAAATGATACCCAACTCGGGAACTCCAGACGGATTTAGGCTGTAGGGTCTCGGGTGAGTTTTTCATGTAAGCCCTAAACATTTTCAGATTTTTTTTTTTAAGGGCCTCTTTCTATTCCTAAACATTGTCAGAATTAGGGCCCAGGGCCCTAAACTCTAAAAGTCTCCTGGGTTTAGGGTCTGTAAACCGCAAAACCCTAAAAGCCTCAGCACAAGTGTCCGGAGCCTGTCCGGCTGGTACAGTCATAAGCCATGCACGAACTATTCAGGCCCCGATGCTATGGTTTTTGAAGCTAATCGAGAGCTCAAGGCGGTTACTCAACATACATTAATTTCGCTGGATAGGGTTAGGGATCATATGCGCGGTAAGAGTAATATGTAATATGTGTGTATATATGTATTCATTCGAACAGGTTATTGGCGTAACTTTACACTGTAGCAACAAAAGAACTAGTGTTTACAAATAATTACGGTGCTTATAAGCCGAAGGCAGATAGAACTTGACTTGTCCCTGCAAGTGAACCTGCATTTAGGTTTTAGGGTTAGAGGTGTAGACTTCGGGGCTTAGGGGCTTTGGGGTTTAGGATTTGGGCCTCTGTTTTGCAAAGCGGAGTTTGGGCAAGCTCTGGGAGGCATCTTAACTTATAGGTTCGAGGAGAGGCGTGCCTTTCTCAGAGGGGCTTGGCACGAACAGAACGCACGTGGCTGTGCTTGATCAAACTCTTCGGCAACACAGATGCGATAGGGGTTTGAGGACCGACAGATCTCAGCCGTGATAAACAGTACCCCTTACAAGAATATAAGAAAGCTTTTTGGTAACTCGTAACCCTTAAGCATCATCTCTGGCCGCTACGAACTTGAAGCTTCTGTCCGGAAAGGTGGAAAGCAGTCTCAGGGGAACAGGCGAGAGTTCAACGTGCATGACAGTTGAACAGAGCCCAAACACTAAGCCAGGAACTCTCTATAAAAAAACTCTATTTAAATAAATAAATAAACATATATATATATATATATATATATATATGTATGTGTTATATGTGTATATATGTGTATATATGTATGTAATAATTATGTAGTACCTAATTGTGGGGAACACATTATGTTCTACTTCTGGCTTGGGCTTACGCATGACGAGTTTTTCACCTGGGCTTACGCTAAAACCTGCCAGCACACATCTGCAATCTGCTTTCCCGATAAAGGGGGGAACACACTGAGCCGTGAAAGCGTCAAATCCATCGTCATCCCTGCCGTTACAGCCTTCCCCAACAACATTGCAATCGAAACGACCATGACGGCACGAATCCTGCTCCTCCACCTCATCATCATCGCAGGAATCCCGACATCATCATTGTTCTCATTATCATCATCACGGTCATCTCATGGATAACATCATCAGATCCAGGATTCACGTCACCTCCTTAGCCAGCATCATCGTCCCTAAACCCTAACTTCTTCCTCCTCATGCACCAGACAAGTACTCCTATGGTTTGGAAAGCCAATCCCCGCTCCATGCACCTGAGGTCCGGCTATGACTTTCTGGTTCTACAAGGGTTTGAAGGGATCTATAAGGGTTCTTGAAGGAGTCTTGGAGGGTCCGGGGACTTAGTAAGTAGCTAATAATAAGTAGACGTATAAGTACCTTAAAAGGGACTCTAATTGGGGTTATGATACGTATACTAGTCTCTAAAGTCACTATTCATTGAGGGCAGGGGGCTAATTTAGATTGGCAGTAGGGACCAACTAGGGGACCAACTGACCAAACAATGGCATTGACACTGCAGAAGTATCGGATCTTTTTTCGCAGAGAAGCACCTCTCAGCATGCGAGCACCTGGCAGGAAAACCGCGGGTAGCGAACTAGCAGAGCCGAGGTTAGGCTATCCGGCTATCACGTCTGCTTCCAGCTGCCACGGGAATAGGAAATTGCGCAAAAAACCGTAGCCGCCAAATCCATGAAAGTGAAAGCCGGGGGCCCTCCCAAGAAGGGTTACGCTTTAGGGTTTAGGCTTTAGGCTTTAGGGTTAAGGCTTTAGCGTCCAGGGTTTCGGGCTTAAGGTTTAGGGTTTCGGGACTTTGTCATCACAGCGAGGATCGTCTAGGAAGCTGTTTCACCTTCTGCCTGATACTGGGCCCAAGGCGGGGGAGCGAAACATGGACCTGCAATGAAAAGGGTCATAAGGGTTTAGGGTTTAGGGATGCCACATATGTTTGTTTGCTGTGCCTCCAACGCTCCTAAACCGTAGCCCCAGCGGTCCATGTACCCAAATGGTATGTACTCTGGCGCTCCAGTACAGTTACCTACATTAAGGAGGACTTTAAGCGTCACTTAAATTAATATCAAGTTTAAACGCTATGATAGGTATACGCGAACCCTTGTTTAGGTCAAGCTCGAAACCCTAAAACTTCAGCCGTAGGAGTCACTCTCCGCAGCACACATACCCCACTACCCGAATAAGTCACACTCAAAAGCATCCAAAGCTGGTAAACCCCAGAACCTCAACCCTAACTTAGGGCCGGGAGGCCCACGTATTCGTGGCCCAATGCTAGTCCCGTTTTCGAACGCTAAACCTTGTCAAATCCCAAGCAAGCTCGAAGCCATGCCCCCAAAACCATCCACCACATCAAAACATACTGAACCCTAAACCCTAAACCCAAAGCCCTAAACCCGACAAAAACCCTAAACACAACAAAAGGGGGAGCGCGTTGTGGAAGCCTCCGAGGACCCTCGAAGAGCAAACCCTTGTCTCTGATAGGCTTTACTTCTAGGACCCTCCACGAAGCCCTATAGAACCTATAGGTCCATAAACCCTAATTACACCCTAACTCCGAAAAAAAGCTAAAGCCCTAAACCCCAAAACCCAAAAGCTCAAACCCTAAATCCCTAAACCCATAAAGCCTACAGATCCCTTTAAAGGGCCCCTTATAGATCCCGTTAAAGGAAGCCCCCAAACCCTAAACCCCAAAACCCTGGGATGCCTCTTCGAGGATGCGACCCCATCTCGGGGCTCGGGGACCACCGCACCTTAGCACTTGGGTCCTAGGTACTGGGGGGGTTTAAGGGGTCGGGGCTCCTTTAAAGGAATCTATAAGGGTTCCTTTAAGGGCTCCTATAAGGGATCTTGAGGGTTTAGGGTGGTTTAGGTTTTAGGGGTTTAGGGATAATTCCCTGAATCATAATAGTAAACCCTACTGTAGCAAACCTAATCCTACCGTCTACTATGGTAGAGTCTACTTGGAGGTTCATGGGTAGCTATAAGTGGGGGTATAAGTAAGGTAACTAAAGTTATAACCCATATTAAGGGGCTTAGAACCCCGTTTATAACTACCCATGAACCTCGAAGCAGGCGACGCTGAAGCTTCTTGGGTCTTGAAGGGTTTAAGGTTTAGGGGTTTTAGGGGGTTTAGGGGTTCCAAGGGGTTAGGGGTTTAGGGTGGGTCATGTTTAAAGTTTGGACTGTAGGAAACGTTTAGGAGGTTTACAGAGTTACTTTGAAGTTTAGGGTGGTGTCGATGTGGGCTCCAAAGCTATGTGGACTCGCTTTAAGGGTACGGTTAGTGGAAGTGGGTGGGTCGTAAAGGGGTTTGGTTGGGGGTTACACTAGTACTAACGCTACTGCTAATGCTAATGCTGATCGATATATCGTATACATATACTCGCAGGGACTGAGGTCTTGCGGCTTTAGGGGCTTGCAGCTTTCGGGGTTTATAAGGATTGCGGGAACTTAGCGCCAGGCGCTTTTTAGGCATTTGGGTTTTTAGCGGCTAAGACTCTTGCGCTTCGTAACTTCATGGTTGTCAAGCGTAGGGCTGTCGAGGCTTTTGGGGTTTAGAGTCTTGGAAATCCGGTTTGGGGTTGAGGAAGCGGTTGAGGTCACCAGCGCATTACGGACTTGGGCAAAGCCTAAGGTGCAAGCAAACACACACACACATGCACACGCACGCACACACACACACAGACACACACTCCTGAACCCAAATTACAGAACCCAATACCGGCCCGTATTCAAGACCGCAAAGGGCTGCCTGTCCGCAACAACAGCAATCGATCACTGCGCCGCATTCTCTGGCCCTAAACCCTGAAAGCCTAAAACCCCTGAACCCTGCAACCCTCATGTTTCCTATGCGCGAGTCCTCCTTGACACCCCGAGTATTTATGGGATGTGAGGAAGTTTAGGATATGGTGTGGGGGGGAGCAGGGGTGGATCTGAGCAATTGGGGTGGGGGTTGGGGATTCAGAGTTGAGTGCTGCTGAAGTTTATGATAGGCCTTATAAGAGGTTTCGGGGTTACATTATAGGGTTTAACCTAAACCCTAAACCCTAAACCCTAAAGGCGGGCAGCTGTAACCTCGGCAGCGAAGGCGGCCTGGAGATCCGGCGTTTGCAGCAAGACCGCAGTGACATAATGTAAGGGCCGCGATGCCTTAATAATTAGAATAGGGTTTTGGGGCGTCCTTATAATATTCATATTAATCTAATATACCCCAAACCCTATGGCAATAATGTGAGTTTCACGCTGCAGCCCTGGCCCTCGCATCTCCTGCTCCCAGGGAAAATTCTGATGGCAGCAATGGCAGTCTTGCAAGGGCCAGGTAGCAAAGCGCAATGGACCGAAGCAAGTCACGCCGCTGGTGCTGGATGTCACCACAATCTTATACAAGTGCAAAAGCGCACCAGGCGCCCAAGGTTGTCGGCATCTCCTCAGCCAGGAGGAACAATTGCTCCTGGATGATAATGCCAGGCTGCCGAACCCTCTTTCAGACCCGAAGCCTTCACAACTATAAACCCTTCCAGTCCTCTGAGACAACTCTTCAGCCTAATTGAAGGATTAGTGCCATGTAGGGATCGGAATGCTTCTTATTAAAGCTCCTGTATTATGTGTTTGGTATGTAGGCTAAAAAGCTGGACATACTGTTAAAGCAGGATAATGTGAACTATGTGAACTGATTACAAGTGCTGTTGCCACCAGCTCGCTACGTAACTTAAACCCTAAACCCTAAACCCTTAAACCGTATCCCCGACCCGTCACAGTGAACCTTGAAGGCCAACTGCTCAGTCTTGAGCCTGCATCCTGAACCCGATTTTGGGAGTTAGGATTAGGGACCCTTGGGGATATGGACCCTCTCAATAAGGTCCCTTTTAAGATTTCCAGAAGTGGGTTAAGAAGGGGTACCCTTTAAGGGGTCTCCCTAATAATACACCTAAGATTTTGGGGCTAAAGCTTTAGGAGACTGGTCTAAGCGAGGCATAGTGGTTGTTAAGGCTTGGTTGAAATTCGGTTACAGGGTTTTTGACCTGTGCGGCTTAATGCTTTAGCTATCGCACTCTGGGCCGTGTGCGTGGTCGCCAGTGCAGCTGCTTCCGCAGCGTTGGCTGCCACCACGCTCGGCCTGGGCATTTCCCAAAGGCGCCAAGTATACCCTAAACCCTAGTGTAAACCCTATCCTGAATCCGAAACCCTGTAACCCTAAACCGTATAATACCCTAAACCCTCTATCCTAAACCCTATGCGCCCGAAGCCCTAAACCCTAAAGCCAAATATATACAGTACGTGCCTCTGAGTTCTCGGAGTGTAGGGAAGTTTGGGGCTCGATGGGGCTTTTAGGAGTTCTATAGGCTAGACCATAATGACCATCATAACCAAGACTTATTCACTTGCCTTTGCCATGGTTGCTAGTAGCCTGCATGTATAGGTATACAGACACCTTAGCATTCGTATCTTTCTGTCGTTTTACCTGGCTACACTTCTATATGTTACTACTTGCTGCTTTTTTTCGAGGGATCGTTCGGGCATTGAGAGTTCCTCAGGCCAAGGCAAGGGGCTTGGCGGCCTTTTCGTGGCCTTCTTCAGTCTTAAGAGCTTCAGAAGTACTTGGAGGGTCGGGGGACTTAGTAAGTAGGTAATATGTAGACTTATAAGTACCCGAAAAGGGACCCTAATTGGGGTTATGATACTATAAGCCTCTAAGATAACTACTTACTATAAGTCCCCCAGCCCTCCAAGTAGGTTTCAGGATGTAGAGTTTCCGTAGGGCTTGAGGCTTAGGGCTTATTCAACACGCTCGTTTGTAGGGTTGGATCCTTGGGGGTTGGATCCTGGGGCTTGGAAAAAACCAAAGTTATCAAAATCAGAAGTCAACCTGAAGAAAGTTGAAAAAATACATGAAA
>BGNK01003628.1:7702-47812 GCA_003297005.1 Symbiodinium sp. clade A Y106
GAGACGTAACAGCAACAGCAACTCGAACATGTACAGGCTTCATGCAGCTGCTGCTAAAGTCACAACCTGAAAAGGCACGCACTCAAGCTATACATGTAAAACTGAGGTGATATTCACACGCTGTGTCGCTCGCGGCACAGTATATGGCGCCAGGAACGTCATAGCAGTAAGGTGAAGCCGGTGACGCGGCGATGCTAGACTCGAGGCTAGATCCAAGTGATCATTGCAAAGCTCTGTGGCAAGGACCGTTGCTATGGAGTTCCACGACGTTCCCGCCTGGCATGCAGTCGATCTGCTTCCGGAAAACACCTGCGCTTCGTGACCTCAGGCCTTGCCTCTGCTTTGGCCGTTTCGAACTCCCGTCGCATCTGGGCCATCTCGGCCTGTTCACACTGCCCACAATGCCCGACAGAACCTGAAACGTCCGAGAAGAAAACGAGTGCGCGCCTGGTGGAGCTGCGCGAGATCTCCCTCTAGCTTTGAGAGGCTGTCGATCTCACCTCAAATCTCGGCAAGGCCGAGGCTGGTAAGGTTGCAACAAGCAGCCCTGAGACCAAGCCGCATGCGGAGTCGGAAAGAGGCCGCCGACTTCTCCGCCTCCTCCAGGCGCTGCTCAAGCCTCGGCGACGGCATCGAAGGCCGTTCCTGCCCATTCCGTTCCGAGACTGCGGCATCTCTCGCACCGCCGCAGCGCTGCAGCGGTCCTTGGACCAGAGACAGCCAAGGAAAAGCCGATAGCCAGCGGAGCGACTCTTTCGTTGAGTCCCGTGCTTCCTCTGCAAGAAATCTCCAAGACTCTTCTTCACCACGATCTTGGAGTTTCGATCGACGGAACAGTGACTGCATGAGGCCAGGCCGGCACTTTGTAGTTCCCTGTCGAGCTTGCGGTGCAGCTCAAGCTCCTCCACCTGGCTGTTGTGACTGACAGTATCACGCCAGTTCCACCCGAACCATCAACTCGGATGCCGATGGACCGAGAGATGACAACAATGACACTGATCGTAACTGGATCCCCGTAAGTCTCTAATTTCCAGCATCCTAAACGGGACACGACGTCAAAACTAATCGGAACCAAGTGCTTGCCTGGATTTCCGCGACGAGGTCTTTGCTCGCCTTGCAATCCGTTCAATTGTGCTGCACAGGGTGCAAGCAAGTTGCTGAAGAGACGGTGAGATTTGCCTGCAACTCCGCTTCCAACTCGGAGTTCCTGCCTGCAGCACTCTCTGCTTCTTCGCCGGCTTGGCACGTCTTCGAGAAAACAGTGCCAGGTCCGCCAGCGAGTCTCCGAGCAGCCGCCTTCCGGGCACTTCTTCCGGTGGCTTTGCAACGCGACAAAAAGCGCCCACATGATCGAACCTCCGAAGTCCGAAACTCTTCGGACTTCTGGGCCAGCTGCCTTCCGGCCTCGCCCGAAGTTGAACAGAGGCGCAGTGCAAACCAACAGTTACTATCAGAGTCCATGGAAGCTGCTTGATGCACGGTGCGGAATCCTGAAGATAGCGTTGGAGCGCTCGAAAGCTTAACTTGGCTCCTTGAAGCCACAGCCGAGCAAGACGAGCTGTTTGAACGATTTCCTGCCCTCCCCCTAAATATGCGCTCACTGGCAAGCACGACCGCAGCAGAACTGTTGTGCCGACGACAATCCCGGGCTGCAGGCGCGCAGCACACGATGGCCGAGGCTGTTGGGAAAACCTCGTGAAAGACACGGGCGAGATCTTTCTGCGGGGAATTTCCAGCCAAGCCCAGCCTTCGCCGTAGGCTTCCTGGTCGGCTCCAGTCGTGGCATTCTGCTGTACCTCAGTCGATCTTGAAGCGAGCCGAGAAATGCATTTCCACGGAGCATATGCGGGAAATCCATTTAAAAACTCCAGCCTACCCAAATCGCCATGATCATCGTAAATCGGATCCGGCAGAGGCACCACTAGTTCGGTCCGCAGCTCCTTTTCTCGAAGCTGCCCTTCCTGTCACAAGCGAAGAACCCCAAGAGGAAGATATCACTCTGAGTCCAACCCGAAACAAGCCTTTACTTCAAGCTTTGCGGCTTCGAGGAGCTCACTCTGATCCAACAGCCTGCGGCACTGCAAGTTTCGGCGACGCGGCATCTCGACCAGATCACAGCCGAAGAGCTCTTGCCAGAGTCGCTCTGCATGAGCATGGGCATGCTGGGCATGTGCCGCCTCCTGCACATACAAGATTCTCTCACCCGTGCTCCTTGCCTGAACTTCTCAGAAGTGGTGCCTCCCATACACGCCTTCGCGAGTGATACTCCTGAAAGGGTACGGTCTCATAAGCCAAAAAGATCCAAAAAGAGCGTGACCCAGGGCATGACAGAAATGGACACAGCTGTGATTGCGGCATCTTGCGACACATAGCCTGCGCCCTGCACTCCGTAGAAGCACTCCATGCACCCAGTCTCATTCTGGAAGGCAACGCGATTTTCGATTGCTCGTGCCTGAGTTGCCGATAACTTGGGCAACGCACCTGTCAAGTGCTTTCAACTTCATCAACCGGGTGTGTCACTCGTTTCTTCAATTTCCGCCTTGCTCCCGCTGATCCAAGAGCATGTTCCAATAGGGAATGTCGTCCTGAGGAGACTCTCAAAGGTATCTCAGCAGCCCCTGTCTCGTCGCAAAGGCGAAACGTTGGCCTGCGTGTGCTGAAGCCTCCTGAGCAGATGCAAAAAGCACCATTCTTTCAAAAGCACAAGCCCCAAGCCCTGCGAGACTGCCCAAAGCGTTCTGCAAGCTGTCACCGAGGCTCTGTGGCACGGTCTCGCTCTGCGCAGGCGATTGGACGGCTTTGAGCAAGGCTGCTGCACCTTGCAGCTCTAGGCACGAGGCTGGCACAGCATAGCACCCGGTAGCGCCTTCGGCACCAGCCTTGCGGGCATAGTGCAAGGCATCAAAGCCTGGAGTTCCGGCAGAAACGGGAGCAGCTCTCAACAGTTAGATGGAATCCGAGACGGAAGCCGAAAATGTCCTCGGCATTCACATCCTCATGGATTCGTTCGACCGTGCTCGGAGCTTCCCAGCGAATGAAGAAGCTGGGCACAAGGGCTGCAAGCCCTGCCAGCAGCAGCCGGGTGCATTGCTCCTGGGCACCAAGAACTGTTCAGACCCTTCGGTGGTCCCTTAGACCCAGACAAACAAACTCAGTAGCGGTCTGCAACGGGCTGCGCGGGATGCAAAACCTTGCCCCCCATCGCGACAACTTCAGTGCCGAATGTTTGCTTGCATAGACAAACTTAGGGGTCAATGCAAAAGCCGTTTCAGACAGCCGGCAAGTGCTTGCGAGGGGGCCAGAGACAAAGCTGGCCAGTGATCGAGCGCAGCCGTCCGAACTGGCTAGGTGTGTTCAGTGATGCTTGCCTGCAGCAACCACAGCAATGTCCGAGCATCTTCTTTGCGTGTTGTTGGTCCAAAGTGGTTCAACCGACACCGCAGTAGATCTCAGCGTTGAGTAAAAGGTTTACAACCGTAAAAATGCGTCTGTGGGCTGCCTGTGTCACAGGGTTGGGCTAAGGTGGAGGTCGGCCAGAGTAAATCCCTCCGGATGTGGGCGAGTGCATGTGCGCATACGTGCAGCTTGCTTTGCAAGGTCGGTGATGGACCACGTCCAATAAGGAGTGCTGAGTGCACCGAAGCTCCGGCGAAGCGAAAACCTGTCTTCGACTTGCCAATGAAGCAAACCTTCCAAGGTACTGGCTGCGTATGCCAAGGGAGATCTCCCCTGCAAGTCATTCCTCGCAAGATCCGGCAAGAACGAAGGAACACACTGATACGCACTGAACTCACGAGGTTGTGATACCGAGAGCTGCGATCGTATTACTCGCGCCATTCGCGCCTCGATGCCAGCTCTGGGCTTTTGGCCAGAAGCAAGTTGCAAAGTCGAGGCTCCTTCAGAGCGACAGCATTCACTTTGAAAAATGAAGATATTAAAATCTAGGACTCCTTGCTGCAAACTGCCAGATGCAAGGCCGTCCGGCCAGCTGTGTCCTGTGAATTGGATGCCGCTTCTTCCACAGGACATGTCGAACTGCGTGGACACCTGAACATCGGCCGCGCAACCGCGATCCAGCAGCACCATGGCTGCCTGCCATGGCACCCCGAAGGCCCCGAAGTCACAGAAGCTCAAGCAGAGCTCCGGCTCTGGCCGAAGGATGCCGAAGAGGCACTGCAAAGCAGACTCTTTGCTCCTGGACGCGCATCTCACCCCGGCCCTGCGCATTAGTCTGCAGCGTCACTGCGACGTGCAGTGGCTACCAGGTCCCCTCTTCTGGACACCACTGTCTTTCAATGCATATTGAAACCTCTGCACACGCAAGGGCGCATCACCACAGCAAATGCCTTGAAAGTGATCTGGTTTGACTTGCCGCTGTGCCTCCATTATGCTTTGGTACGCGCTGTTGCGTAACTTCAGAAGCCCCCGCTTTGTGGAGCTAGTGATCATGTGCCGAATCAGCTGTCGCAGGCACAGTTCCGGCACGTCCAACATCTTCAAATGCCTGAGCTTCAAGCCGGGCTCCACTGCACAATAATGTTGGCTGCTTTAACCTGGATGCGTCGGCGCTTTCTGCCTCCACCGAGGCCACCGGGAGCTTTCAACAAGCCTGCAGTCCATCTACCCACATCGCCGAAGAGTTGTTCCTCAGGCTGTCTGCAGCTGTCCAAAGAAATCGGTGCTTGCTCTGCAGGCGAGTGACCGTAGCTTCATTCACTGGAGCTTCCTCAGTTCAAGCAAGAACTACCAGTTCAGAAGTAAACTGCAGGTCTTTACGACTCGGAGCGTGACGGCGGCTTCTTGATCCTCCTCCTCCTCTTCCTGCACTGGTCCTTCACACTCATACACGGAGGAAGAGCATAAGTAGGTCACAGTCAGCAAGTCTGGTTGGCTGCATCGGCTGATTTCAACTTTGGGCTGCTGCTGACAAAATCCGGCGGTTTCCTCCACGACCACGTCCTCGACCACGCCCACGTGCTCCTCTGACACGTCGTGCAGGGTGGCTCATGAACTCTCGGCAGGCTTTGGGACCTCCTCTGCCCTTGGTTTTGGCGCCCTTCCACAGTTTGGGCGAGGCCGCGGGTCGCTTCAAGGCCTCGACACGTGCTCAGCCAAGGATATTGTCATCGTCATATTTTGACATGACTGAGGCTGTTGAGTTATAAGGCTCTGCCATGAGAACTCCAAAGAGTAAGGGGACTGTGGCGAATATACTCATTCGCTTCAAAGTATGTGTTTGAAGCAGTGCTCTGCAGGCACCATGTTATCCGCGCCAAAGGACCAGGGAACTGGGCAGCACATCTTTGCAGCGAGCATCTTGGGATCGCAGCTTACGTAAACAGCTTAAGTATTCACATACTCAGGGAGAGCAGGGCAAAATTTAGTCAGCACCCCAAAGAAGCCGGGCTACTTCTGGATTGCTTAGATTGAGACGTGCGTGCAGTTCGTTCTCCGACACAAGCAAAAGGAGACAGACGGACAGACGGACAGACAGACCGAACCGCAGACAGACGGACAGACGGACAGACGGACAGACAGACAGACAGGAAGCGAGGACAGACAAGCGAGACGATAAGACGAGAGAGACATCAGAGACAAGAGAGAGAGAAGAGCTTTGTTTCGCAGAACAGGGATTAGCTTGCAGGGGCCGCAGAAGGAGGCTTAGGCAGGCCCAGATTTTCCACAGAGGTACGCTGACGTGGCTGGTGTTCAGACATGCAAAGAGCAGCGCGACAGCAAGGCGGTAAGGTAAGCCCTACTGCTGCTTAGTGGTAACATCCGGTAGTACGAGCGGG
Organism: Symbiodinium sp. clade A Y106; assembly: GCA_003297005.1. Lineage (NCBI taxonomy): Eukaryota > Dinophyceae > Suessiales > Symbiodiniaceae > Symbiodinium > Symbiodinium sp. clade A. The sequence goes on from BGNK01003628.1 coordinate 13,498, forward strand.
TGTGTGGCCTCTTGACACTGCTGCATTCACTTTCCGCATAGCATTTCTAAGGTGAACAGCATGCGCGGCGAGTGACTGCCCTGCGCATGCCGAACCCTGAAAGCAAGCCTCAGCGAACCCAGATTTAATAATCCTGCTCCGCACCTGTGAGGCATCGCCGCTCGAAGGTAGGCCAGCTTTCCTTTTCTGCCCAGAAGCCCGGGCTTGTCTTTCATCCTCGTTCTGGTACATCTCTCCTCGGCCGCATCGAGGTTATGAACGAGAATGTCACCCTAGGACTGCTGACAGACCTGGCATCTGCAGAAGAAACCGGCTCCAAGAGCAGAAAACTGATAACTTCGAGGCACAGCTGTTTCCACGAAGGATAATTACTAACAACGGTCACAAAACCGAATCTGCAACTGTTTCAAAACTGGCGGCAACATTGACGAAAAAACAGGGGAGTGACAAAAGACGTTGTTCAGCTGTATCGCTTGGGCGCAGCACGTGCGGCCCCCAGCGCTCTACTCACGTCTGTGTTTACAATCACTGACTACCAAGCATCAGGACTTCAAGAACGCTTTCAGCACCGCAATATTGAAATGGTTCGACCTCTGCTCCTGTCAATGGAACAACACAGAGCAAAATGACTCCCCTGCCTGAGTCCAAATGAGAATGATGGTGGGGATTGTTGACTGCATGTTGGTAACTTGGTCGGGCACAGGCGACCCTGAAGGCGGTTGGTGGCAGGGCATGGTATGTAGAGCCTCGGAGTGTGGCAGGAGTGTGGAATACTAGGCGGTCAGGTCTGACGAGTACCACATGTTCCAAGGTTGCTGAGACGTGCGGCTTGCGTGGACGATTGTTGGGTGATTGTAACGAGATCGCCGAGCTCCATGGAAAGCAGATCGCGGCGAAATGGTACTCGTAGTCGAGAAGTTGATGGCACAGGGAGTACTGTGTGGAGCGAACTCTGTGGAATGCTGTCTGGAGTTCAGTTGCAGCGTAGGGTTTCCTACCCATAAATGGGAGAAAAGTGTTGCCATGCGGCGCCGAAATGAGACTTGGATGCCTGGCCGAGCCAGCACGACTCACAAATGACTTCGTGTATGGCGACAGAAATTTCGCCGACACGGTGTCCGAGATTTTGCGGCAGGCACGACTGAAGATGTGGCTCCGATTGGCTAGCCACTTCTCTTCAGTCTTTGATCGGTCGGCATCTCGGCTCCCTACACCCATAGCGGCGGCTCAAGGCTACGGCCAGCTGGCTGTACCGTCGAGCTGAAGTCTGTTGGGCCAAAGCCTTTAACTGGATCTCGCATTCCTGGTAGACCATTGATGCAAAGCTACATGAGCGCTGGTCATTCAGTTCAATTTTCAGAACTACGGCTAACATGTTGGTCATGTAGGTGGTAAAGGGGTAGAATTACGCATGTCAATCTTGGTTACCAATTTGTCCTTGCCATTGCTGATAACGATCACCAGGAAAGCCTTTGGTTATTGCCTTTGCACTATGAAGTCAAGCAACGCCATCCCAAATCTTGAGACATGTCAAGCTGCATGGCAAGGTCCACTTGTCATCGGATGTCTTCAAACATGTCAAGTTTTGCATGCCACACCCCTGGCAAGCAGCAACTTAATCACTTTAACCTCGACGTTGTTGGGTGGGGTCTTTCGCTCAGACTCTACTGACATCACGGTGATGTGATCTCCTAAACGGTCCTAAACCATTGCAAACAGCTTGGCTGGGCAGGGTTCTGCAAGGTTCCTCTGCCCCCGTGCTTAATTTTCAGTTCGGCCGAAACCACTCCCATCACGTCGACAAAGCTGGCTCCGAACGCCACTCGAATGAACTCTTGCAAATTTGACAGGAACATTTGCTTGCAGTGGGGTATTCGCCGAAAGGATCTCAACTCTTTCTGCAAACTGATCATGACAAGGAATACTCCTGTGTCGGACTATGTGCAGCACCGCAGCGATCGATCATGAGTGTGCAAGCATGACGAAAGCAGTGCTAAGGAAGGGAGTTCAAAACCCCACGGGGTCGAAGTTTTTCGAGCGCTCTTCAATGCCGTGTGACTGCACGAACTGAAGCAGCTTCCTTCTTTTTCTTGGGAGGAGAGTAACCGTACAGAAGCGAAGCATGCAAATGACAGGCCCATGTATCATATCTTTTACGCAACGCAAGCCCAACAATCTTGTGTAGAGACTCCTAGGCTTCAGCGGAGACGTTTCCATCCAGACATGCAGCGCGCAAGCGTTTCCAAGGCAGCGGAGGACAGAACAACATCTGATGATCAGTCTCAAGATCTTGACAATGAACAAACGCAAGTCGATACAGTGCTGTATATGCTGACGGACACACACACACACACATAGAGCCGCCTGCGCGCCCGCACGTCGCGCACGCAGAACGCTTCACGCTCCAAGAAATGCACGCAAAGCTTACACTGGCCGCTCCTACCGGGAACTCTCACAAGAGACTTCATACATGCGGGCTTGTTCCTGACCTTCCAATGGTTGCAGTTTGTCAGCACTATTTCCGTCGAGACTCGAATCGCATCCTCCAGCTTGTCCAGGTCAGCGCTCCACATTTGCTGGACTGAGGTTTTCTTGGTCTGTACCTCACGAGAGCGTGATGTAGAGACTAGTAGAGACCCCGGCCCAAGCTTTGCAGTGCTAGTGGGGGTCTCGCCAGTTCGTCGTTCTTGGCTTTGTAGAGCTTCCTGGAACAGCCGCGTCTGTCTCTTTTAAGCCAGGCAGGATGTTTGTGCCAAGTCTCTCAAGTTCCAGCTTTCTTTCCAGCGTCAAAGTCAGGATCTGCATACCCAGCAAGTACCTAGCGATGAAAACCCTTCAACCCTTCTGCTCCCCAGCGGGACGCAAAGACAATGCAGGCTGGTCGCTCGAATCCAGTCCTGCAGAAAATGCAGGGTGTGAACTCTCTCGCTTTCATCTGTCCATGTCTGTCCTGGTCCCTGTAGTGTCGCCGAATCGTCGGAACTTGAACTTCACAAGATCTTTCACAACGTCTGCCTTGCCAGTATCATGCTGTCGTTCCGGTCGAGCGGCCACACCTTCAGTTGCGAGCAGAAGCCTTCTTGCGGTTGTTCACATGCAGCTTCTTGGCAATGATCATGGCAATGAACCGAGCACGATTTCCAAGAAGCTCCTGCAAAAGTATCCGGCAGATCGGGATGCAATCGTAGCCCTAGGACCGACGAAGCCACAGTACTGCAATTTTTCTGGTGCACTGTGGACGGGCATCCTTCTCAAGCGTGAGCTTCTGGATCAAGTACTTCTTGCGCATGTCATACCTGGGAAAGAGCCTATCCACATCGTGACTAATATGCGGACTAGGAAACTGACCAAACCAACACCGTAAACAGTGCTCCACGACGGCGAGCACCTTCCGCTGGTGCTTGCACGTCTGGGTCACAACGGTATCAACTCTACCCTTTTTTTGCTGCAGTCGTGGAGCATCTTCAAACGAACTTTAGCAAACTCGTCCATGATGGCCTTCGCGCTCTTGTATTTTGTGATACGACCCTCGTGGTCGAACAATACCATGTTGGTCTCATTGATGGTGCTCTTCAGGCGCATGACGGCATCAATGCCCTCCTTCTCCTCTGCATTCTTGAGCCTGCTGCCATCCATGCGGACAACAAAGTGAACAGTCCGCTCTGTGTGGTATTCTCTGACCTTGCAGCCAAGGCATGGCGATGCGGAACAACGAAAAAATAAAGCTGAGTCCAAAGATATCTGAGGCTGCCACGTCATAGATGTTCAGCTTGGCCTTCTTCTGATCTCCGCCCGGCATGTTGCTTTGCAGAAACCTTGGTGCTGCAAACGTTCGGCAATAAAGCGGAGTTGCGATCACGGTGCGCGACCGGCAAGCCAAGATGCTCCTTGTAGTCCTGCGTCCACTTTCGCAAAGGCAGCTCTGTTATCTGCAGGATCGTGCTGCTCGATTTCGTGTATGAGCCGCGGCAGTCGTATTTGCCTCGCACAAAGGACCACCAGGTCACCGTGCTTTTCGCGAAGGTATAGCGACATACTGCGTTCGAGCAGCCCTTTTCTCCGGATGGTTTGATTGTACCGGTAAACCCTCGGTACCATGGCGGCATGCTTCGCATTGGCTTCTTCTTGATGAACTGCCGCATGTTTGCCTGGGGCCACATGTTGAATGAGGACTCTCACCCCTGAGCAGCCTACTACCAACCGATTAAACCCCAGCCACGATGATATCGAGGGGGTTGTAGTTTGGTACTGACGTACTCCATCCAGTTCCTCTGTTCGGAAGACGCTGCGGAGGAAAGATGCTCTGCTCAAGCCAAAGAGCCGATGCCCTCCGTGCCGTTTACAAGAATCAGAGGGATAATCGGTGCATACCTGGGTCGTTCAGGAAGGGGCGACGAAGCGAAGTTGGAAGCCTGGGGTCCCAGCCAGAATGGCTCGATCTTCTGCCCTTCCTCCACCTGCAGAAATATGTCGCTGCTGCCTCTTGAAAGTCACAAAACTGCGCTGCTGGCTCCCACCTGATAGTCCAATACAGGATCATCGAGAGGATTGAACAGCAAGCGAGTAATGGGTGCCAGCCTACAACTGACAACAGCGCGGGAATTCTGTATGGAAAACTGATATTGAAAAGAGCTGGTCGCCTGGTGTAGATATAACGGGCACTCGCAGCATCCTGCAGGATGACAGGACGGCCGAAAGCTCTGAAGCCGATGAGCGGTCGAGGGGTGACAGGCGCCTTGCCACCTTGTGCTCGTGTCCCGAACTGTCCGGAAGGAACCAGCAGATTCAGGTTGTTGGATCCAACGAAGTCCTTCAAGTACTAAGGCTACTCAGGCAAGTTCAAGACTCATATATGCCGACCGGCAGTCAGGATCCTGCGCCATGGATACTATTGTCGCGGCAAGAGATGCTTCCCCGTGATGATAGGCGCTATGCTCACCTGCAAGGCAGTCTTTCTGCACACAATGAGAGCTGCTCGCTGCTCGTCCAAGGACTGAGCTCCAGGCCGACATATCCCCCCAACTGGGCGACCTTCACATCTGACCGAAGATTGCGCTTGAAGCAGCAATACAGGACCTGGTCGGCACACCGCTTGGAATCGGACTTCTTGCCTGTCTGCATAAGGCCTTGCGCTGCGAGGGCTTCAGACCGTCCATGACAGAAGGAACGCTTCTCATCAAGTCCTCAGATTCAACTATCGGCAGCCGCGGCGATCTTCGAATTCCGCTGGAGCCAAAGTTATCACAGTTATCACTCCATCACTCTACTCTCGAACCACTCTCGTGCCACGAAGAATCGTACCGTGAGAACTGCACAAGCTCCTTGTTGACCTCGATACTTGCCACCATCAGCAGTTGTGAGAAAAAACAGGCAGGAATGAAATCAAGCGCGAAACAAAATCTTCGTAGGATACAGCAGTCTTCGAATGATCCAGAAATGTTCCCTCCTGAAGTGGGGCAGGAGTATTTAGCTGTATGCCAATGATGCCAATCTCTTGCAATTGCAACGCCTGCAGCTGGGGTGCCCCTGCCTGGTACTTGTTCATCCAGGACTTCCGATCATCTGAGCGTCCCTTGTTGAACGCCATGTCGATCAACTTGTTCTCGCTTGGTCCCTTCCACCTTTGGAAGCTTCGGGTCCAGCACGTGCTACTACAAGGTAGCACACACACAAAAACAAAACAAAAAAGAAAAAACTTCGAACATCCCCACCCTACCAGGTAGTCTCATGGTAGTCTGTGGGGTTGGGCACTCCAGGTAGTCTCACGGTAGTCTGTGGGGTTGGGCACTCACGATAGTCTGTGAAGTTGGGCANAACATCCCCACCCTACCAGGTAGTCTCATGGTAGTCTGTGGGGTTGGGCACTCCAGGTAGTCTCACGGTAGTCTGTGGGGTTGGGCACTCACGATAGTCTGTGAAGTTGGGCACTCCGGACAGTCTCACGGTAGTCTGTGAAGTTGGGCATTCCAGGGAGTCTCACGGTAGTCTGTGGGGTTGGGCACTCCAGGGAGTCTCGCGGCAGTCTGTTGGGATTGGGGACTCCAGGGAGTCTCACGGTAGTCTGTGGGGTTGGGCACTCTAGGGAGTCTCACGGTAGTCTGTTGGGATTGGGCACTCCAGGGAGTCTCACGGTAGTCTGTTGGGATTGGGCACTCCAGGGAGTCTCACGGTAGTCTGTGGGGTTGGGCACTCCAGGGTGTCTCGCGGCAGTCTGTTGGGATTGGGGACTCCAGGGAGTCTCACGGTAGTCTGTGGGGTTGGGCACGGGAGTCTCACGGTAGTCTGTTGGGATTGGGCACTCCAAGGAGTCTCACGGTAGTCTGTGTGGGGTTGGGCACTCGAGGAGGTAGTCTCAGCGGGCGAGGAGTAATAGCTGACTTTAAAATCTAACAACCCCACACCGAGGGTGGGGAATAACGATGGTACACCAACGAAGCTGAGGAAGCCGCTTGAAGTCCATGCGATGGTCGTGAATGTTTCCGAAATATTCTTTGGCTTCAGCAGCTGTGCTAGTTCCCAAGCCTTTGTAGTATTTGATCTTCCAGCCGGCAACATCTTTGGTCTTCGCTTTCCACTTCTCGTATTCCACCATGGTAAAGAATTGCTCCACCTTCCCATCCTTGGTTGCCTTGACGATTGGAGTGACGAACTGCTGCAGGAAGCCCTTGTTGCTTCTGAGCCTCGGCTACCACGAGACGTGCCCGCTACGCTCAAGGCCGGGAAGGTCGAGAGACAGGTCCGGCCAGAAGTAGTGAAAGAAATTGATCAGGAGGCCCTTGATGTGAGAACCGTCGTAGTCCTGGTCTGCCATGATCATCACCTGCAAGAACGGCAGCACTTCATCTCACTCCAAATAATGTGCATGTCCGCAGCACCTTCCCGTAGCGCAGGTCAGTGACTTTCTTCTTGTCGAAGGAAAGCCCAAGGATTTTGACAATGTTCATGGCCTGTCACTTGTGGCGGTGAAAGGGTGGGCAACATGCTGAAGGTGCTGTGCATGCGTGCCTCTTTGTTTTCAGCCAGAGCTTTTTGGTTTATCTCGCGCACGTTCAGCAGCTTGCCACGCAAGGGGAAAACCTTTGAGTAAAGGGACACAATACGACACTGGCAGCAAGCAGTTGAACTGAGGCAGCGACGCCATACTTGTCGCGGCCAAGGACAGATAAACCCGCCACCGCAAGAGCTTTGGCACTGTCCCCTTCTGTCAAGATCAGCGTACACTCCTGTGCAAAATCCACTGAGCGTCGAGGTTGGCAAAGAAATCGCAAGCAGCTTGAGAAGTCCCCGCCTTGGAGAGCTTGCCACCTTGGGCATGGGCCCGAATTGAGCAAGCGGGCATGGGCCCGAATCAAAACAATGGCCTGCTTCGTTCGCATCTTCCAGCTTAGGTACCCCCAACCTTCATGACATGCCGAAAGATCTTCCGTCCAACTGTGCCACAATTGGCTAAGTCTCTGGCACGCGTTTTCCGTGGCTCGCTTTGGAGTTACTCTTGTCCATTTGGAGTGTCATCTTGGATTGTGCCTCATCCGGTTGTTGAGCCGCTACATGTGCTGCGTGGACAGATACTCAGCTACTCAGATCCGACAAGCCTCCGAGATGACGGCATCGACGATGCCGGTGTTCGTCAATACCTCAACCCAAAGCTGTACGGCTCACTGCAAGATATTTGCGATGCCAGGAAAGGGCTTTTTTCCGGAGGTTTTGGTGCGGCTGCCTCCTCGATGAACGCACGGGGCAAGCTGCAGTGACTCCCAAACTGGGAAGCCTGACTTCAGAGAGGTCACAGGTTGCACAGGTTTGCACTGAAGGAAAACGTCCGTCTGCCGGCTCGTGGCCTTGAGCGTCATCTGCTCCTTGGTTTGCGAACTGAAGGCAGGGTTCTCGATCAAGCCTCAGAAATTGAAGCGAAGATTCCAAGCAGAATCCCGACAAGCTGCAGGCTGCCAAGATCCTAACAGTTGATGAACAGCCAAAGGTGGCTCTTCACATGCCTCGTTGATAGCGGGACGTTTCACAACGACAAAATGGGTGATTAGTACGCTTCTGGCCAAGATGCACTCGCTTGATCTCGACCCCTTTGCCGGCCTGTTTGGAGGCCTGACATCCAGCTTTACGTTCGGAGCACACCGCGGGAGTCAGATGGCTGAGCCTTGTTCGAAATTGCTTCAACCAGCTGGTCAAGGATGTAGTTCACATGCCTTTGGCATGACCATGAAGCCGCTTCACATTAGATGTTTGTCCGTTTCTTTCAAACTTCCATCTTCCGTGGACATATCTGCGAAGACGCTTCAACACTTGTGAGGGGCAGGCGTTCCCCCTTTCGGAGTGCTGATGGCATTGACAAACGAGTTCTGCTGAAAACCATCGCCGTCGGAGCGAGCAACCAGCACCTCAACCCAAAGACAAGGTTCGCATCTACTTACACGACAAGCGTTGAACAAAGCTCAGTCCGACCTGCCATCGCTTGTTGAGCTGAGCATAGGCATAACCCTCATCGCCATGGAACTGCTGGCAGTAATCCACAAAGTTCTTGACTTGCAGCTTCCCTGGTCTGAAGTCGCCACATTGCATCCGCGAAACTCACTCCGTGCAGTTTGCAAGCTGCTGGAGAAAACGTCGTCTTCAGCAGTGTCGTGCAACCGATGGTGTCTAAACACATTATGCAAGCGGGTCAAATACGGTGAGCCCTGAGAAGTTGCAACCAAGGTGCGTCCGTTCAAATAAACAGAACATCGATCTCCGCTGGTACCTCGCAGGATATACCGGCTGGTATCTGCAGCTCTGGTCCATCGTTCAGAGGTTGCTAATTGTCAAGTTCCGGCAAGGAAGCGCTGCCTCCGATGTCATACACTCGTCGCATCATCAGGGCGACGGTGTCGGCCTGAAGCGAACGTCGGCTGGACCAGATCGCCTAAAGGTCTGCAGCCTCAAGCTCCTTCATCCCGAACTTGCTCAGGTCCTGCAACGGAATGTCAACAGAATGCCTCCTCTTTCTTAACAAATGCTACCAAGAAGCTGGCCAGAACTCCACAGATGTGTAGGATGCTGCAGAAGATCCTTTGGTGACCTGCGGCTTTCCCTTCTTGCCTGAGCTGACCGGGCGGTTGCGCCAAGGATCGCTGTGCATTCCAACCACACCTCTCTGGACCCAGTGGCTCATGTTGCCAGTCCACTCTTGCTTGTACTTTTTCCCACCACCTGCCGATCTCCCAGAAGCATGCAAGAGCGCTAGCACCGCTGCTACGAGCTTTTAGATGGAGGCTAGGTTCAGTACACGAACCGGGCACCTGCAGTCTCGATTACAAATTTCCTGGCAGCAGCCAAGGCTTGCACAGGCTTCCAACTTCTGTACCCCCGAAGGCCCCAAGTACTTGCAAAGCAGGCTCCTGCTGAAGACATTGGTGAGCTTTGCACCATATCCGTTGCGACCTCCAGTAACCTTTCCTGGGGCCCACCAAATCATCGAGAAGCGGGCCACCAAGGTTGGGGGGAAGCAAGTGCGGCAGGGAAGCTCTAATGACCAGCGACACAGAATAACGACCCTTGATGGCAGTACGCCACACAGTTTCGCTTGCTGTTGATGCATGTCGGGTAGTCCCCCTAAAATTTCTGAACGGCTTCGTGGCGAAATCCTTTCACCTTGCAAAGCAAGACATTTTAATGATGCTTTGAGGGAAGAGGGTGGACCATGGGGTCTTTTTCCAGAGGGGTGTGGGAAGTTCGCCGACCCAACAGAATGAAGAAGCTAGCTGCGCTGAAAAACTCTGCGATCTGATCCACTCCCAGCGGAGCGGCGCTCAGAGTCGTCATAGTTGTCGCTGGTTAGCAGGTGACCGAACACCAGCTCCGGCACAAAGACCTTGTACTTCTTGTGCCTCGGATCTAGAAGGCACAGTGGGTGCAGTGATTTGAAAGAATCAAGGCAAGGGCAGCTGGATGGGAATTCCTTTTCCATCATTCCACACCTTGATCCTTCCTGCAGCTGACAAAGCTGCATACGATCACTCGAAAAACTGATCCTTTTATTCAATCTCCTTTGGAACGGTCAATGTCGACCTTGATGGCCTCGACACACATGCTCAAGCATCGGACTTGGCTGACAAGTGATCACGCGCAGTTTCAAGCACCTGCCTTCATTTTCGAATCTCTTTGTAGGTTGTCAGCAGCATTGACCAGGATCTCATCGAAGATTTTGTACAACGCCGGAACATAACTGATGTCTTTGTACTCCATTTCGCCCTGCTCACACAGAAGCGCAACTTACCTTTGGTACAGTCAGAAAGAGGAGGCGCAGACAAAGAAGCATACCCGTGAGGAAGGAGGTAGGCCTTCTTGTCGTTCCAGATCCAAGCAGATTCATCCTTGCCCATTGCACCAGGGAGTATGGACTACAGCTTTAAGAAGTCCCGACCTGGTGTTCTATGGAACCAACGTAGGTGTCTGGACCTCAATAGCCGAAGAGGCCGAAGCTAACTTCACCAGATGGCAGCTCCGGAACTGAGCATCCGCACGAAGAAGTATGTGCTCCACCTTCCAACAAATCCCATTAAATCAGCTCGAACGCAGAACGCCCTGCAGAGCCCTGCAGAGCCCGGACCTGCGTCTTCTTTTGGTAGGTCTGCTCCACGGTTTTCTTGCGCTTGATTTTGGGTGACCCTGCGAGCCCATCGTCGCCTGGAGCCGCGAGGGCCGCAAATGGCCACAGATGGCCGCAAGCACCGCAGATGGCCGCCTCCTTCGGATCCTTTGGAGCCTCGACCCCGGCTCCGACCTCCGGCCCCTCGGCCGCGGCTGCGGCTCCTTGCGAAAGACTCAAAGCAATTCACACGACCGGGACAACTCTGTGAGCTCCTCCCACGTGGCATGCCGGAAACGCTTCCGGTGGAGTCGCGAGACGCTGCAGAAAATTATCAGGTGTTGAATTTGCGATTGCTCAGTCATCGTTGTTGTGAGAAGCTCATGGTCATGCTTCAAGGGCCGCTGACACGTCGTAGTCCTGATGAGGCAATGCAGACAGGGCTTGTTTGGATGTGCGATGTCCCATGCCTTAGTGCCGTAATGGCTAGGACAATCACAGAAGGTGTCCAGTCAAACTTCCAGGCATGAAGCACGCGACTTGTTGGAACCCAATTGGCCAACTGCGTCGTCGAAGCCTCCATGCGACCGTGCTCGGAAGCGAGATGTAAGGGTGTGCGGCCTTCCACGTCGCAATCCTCCCAAATGCAGATCATCATGACCATTGTCATCCTTGATACTACAACTCCTATCATTACTTGCATGAGCATTGTTAGCGGTATCTCAATGTATCAACTGATATGGTTAGGTTTCTGTGTATTGTTATTCTTCTCCTTGATACTATACTGTTATTTGCAACAGTCGTACTCGCAGTCTCACTCGGAGTCCCAGCAACCGCCCAAGCCCTCGCCCCAGCCCAGTCCAAATCCAAGTTCCAGTCCTGGTTTCAGTCTTAGTGGCACAAGTCGTCGTCCTCATCCTACTTCTCGTCGTCGCTGTAGTCGCAGTCGCAGTCGCAGTCGTAGTCGTCGTCGTAGTAGTACCAGAAGTAGAAGTAGTAGTAGCAGTAGTAGTCGTCGTCGTCGTACTAGTACTGCTACTAGCCGCGGGCCCCACAGGGGACCCACCCTTTAAGAACAATAGGAATGCATGGTGCTTGTTGCAAGTGTAGACAATGCTGGCCAGGCCGTAGGATTCCTCACTTAAATGAATTGCACGGTGGTGTTGCTGAAGGCTTTTTTCGGGGACCAGCTCCGATCCCCGAAAGTATGGTTTTGGGGTTAAAACTGGCGTTTCGGATCACGCCGTGACCGAATTTTTCTTCGTTTGATGCAAACTGTGGAAATGCGGAGAAACTGTGTTGTTGGGGCTTAAACTGTTGCTTGGGAGCACGCAGCGACCGAATTCAAACTCGACAGGGAAGAAACTGCTAAACCACAGGTGGCCGGATAGTAGCACAACATCTTATAAACATCAAAACCAAAGCCAGCTGTACCTGGAAGGGGCTCGGCCACACCCCTAAAGCCCAGACCTCGGCGTAGAAGGGTGTGCTTTTGAAGTAGTGTGTGGTGTGTGCGCGCCGCATATTGTTCAGGGCGTCCGCAAAACAATGTCGTCATCATCCTCGAAACAAGCGTCCCCCCAGCCCAAGTTCGAGTTTTCGCAGAAAGCTCTCCGAAATCCCAAGGTCGAGTTCGCAAAGTCCAGAAGCAAGTTGGGTGACTATATGTATAAGATGGTCCGACAACACGAAAGTACTGTAAATTACAGCGTAAAACGGCTCTTTTGGAGATATTGTTCGGGGTGTCTGCGTAACAATGTCGTCATCATCGCCCCCCCAACCCCCCCAACCCCCTCAACCCCCCCACACCCGCCCAACCCGATCCGAAATGTGTCTGAACGCACCCATCATCATCGTCCTCATCAGCATCTTGATCATGACCATCTTCCTCAAGCATGCTAAGAAGGTCGGTCCGGCAAGGGGCACCGGCCTAGTACTAGTACTAGTACTAGTACTAGTCGTGATCGTGATAGTAGTGGTGGTAGTAGTAGTAGTAGTGTTGTAGTAGTAGTAGTAGTAGCAGTAGCAGTAGAAGTAGAAGTAGAAGTAGTAGTAGAAGTAGTAGTAGTAGTAGTAGTAGTAGTATTATAACCCTGATTTCGTGGTAATGGTTGGCTTGGGAAAATTCTTTATTTTGGGATTTAATCTGTCATTTATTTGTGTTTTCAATCTGTCACAGATCTGTGATCAGCCATGTCGGTGGTTTTTGAATCTGTGATTGATTTTTGTGTTTCTTTTGTGATTTTGTTGTGATTTATCTGTGATTTATCTGGTTGGGGCTGGGTTCCAATCTGTGTTTTTTGTGATTTATTTGTGTTTTGCTTGTCCGTGTTTTCAAGGGGTGCCTGCGGGGTCTCGTCACGTAGTGCGCGGAGGAGCTGCGTGCAGTTAAGGTGCAGCCTGTGTGAGGCCCCGNGCCAGAGACTGTTGACAGATTATTCACAGATTTTTCACAGATTATTCACAGATGCTAAACCCTACCAGCCGGCAGGTGACAGATTTCTGACACATGTGGAAGACAAATTAAAGACAAATGTTTGACAGAATTAATTCCGGAACCTGCTCCCAGAGATTACAAGTAATCAAGGTTATAGTAGTAGTAGTAGTAGTAGCAGTAGCAGTAGAAGTAGAAGTAGTAGTTGTTGTTGTTGTTGTAGTAGTATAGGATTAGGAGTAGGAGTAGGGGTAGGGGTAGGAGTAGGAGTAGGAGCAGCAGCAGCGGCAGTCCTCGTCAACAACAAACCATCCCTATGCCTCCCTTCTCACCGTGCCTTATGATATGGCTTCCCATAGCAGTGTTCGCGCTCTCACTATCTGCCGCAAGATCGCTAATTCAATACTGCCATCCCTCTGCTAATAGTGCTGGTCCCTTGCGTTTCCTCTTGTTCTTCTGTCACCAGCCACCAGAAGAGCAGCTGCCCGCACCCGCCTCCAGCAGCAGGCCGTGGTCGTGAAGCAGGGCTATCATCTGCCACAGACAAGCAGGGCAAGCTGCAGCCATTAGGATCTATGCAAAGCGGTTTAGGGTCAGCCTGCAGTTGAGTTCGAACATGTTGCTCGTCTGCGAAGAACAAATCACCCCCTGCCCTTCATGACACCTTCACGCCTTTGATATGAACTGAATATAAAGCAGATCCGAAACGAAAAGTCTGCCTGAGCTACTCTTCTCTGTGAGTGTTATTGCTAGCTTGCGTAGACCCTGGAAGTGCAGATTTCTGGTGCAGAGAGTTGCTGGAGGGAGGGTGGTGCCTCGGCGAGTTCGCGGTTCAGGACAGAATGGATAAGGTTTTCAGGGGCAGCTTTGCACGATGGGTTTAGGCTTTCGGGCTCGGGCTGTGAGCAATCAGTCCACAACTGCTGTCGAAATCCAGCCGGATTCCATTTTTGGGGCGCTGAAGCTCTGGCACGACTCTGCCCAAAAAGGCATAGACTCTGCATGCTGCACTTACTTTCAAGGGCCCTTCACAACCCGGATTTCTAATCTTTGATCAGCATTTTCTGCTAAGGTTGGGTCCACAGGACCTCACCCGAAATCGCTTTCTCTGAAGCACCTTTGCAGATCCACAGTGACAAACTCGTCCTGCAATGACATGGGCCACTTGACTGAAAAGGTCTGATCGTCACGCTGCTCCCAGCTCAGGTTTTCCCATAGGTCACCCGCTGCGCTCTGATAGCCAGCAGCAACCTGCTCAGAGGAGAACGTCCCACGGAAGGTTGCCGAGCGCAAAGAAGGCAAGCAAGCGCTGCGCAACTGCTGCAAAACAGAATACACAGACTCGTCTGCTGCAGTGCGGAAGTATCGTGTCATCTCAAACGACTGGAGCCCAGGCCCTGCAACTCGGATCGCCTGAAATGCACCAGCAAAGTCTGCAACGCAGCCAAGGCTGACGCGTTCCAGTGAAAGCTGCCTCAACCCTTCCTGCAGTCCGGCAGATGATAGTTGGTGCCCCGGTCTGTATAAAGACAGCTCTCGCAGCTGTGGGCACGAAACTGCCAGAAGTTGAAAGGCGGTGTCGCCGAGCTCCACCACGCCGGACAAAGTGAGAATGCGCAACGACCTCCCATGCATTCCGAGGGTCTTGGCAAAGTTCACACCTTCAGCAGAAAGAACCAGCGGTGGCCCAGCGTGCTCAGAGAGTTGAAAAACCTCGAGTCCCTCAGAGAGGCCCTTATGGCTCCTGCTCAAAACCCTCAACAAGGTCGCCTCTGACATTTGTGGAGTCGCTGTAAGGGCTGTGAAGACTAAAGACAGCTTGCGCAGCATCAACACGCCCAGCTCACCAATGCCATCATCTGTGAGTTCGTCAACGCCCTCCAGGTGAATCGATCGTAGATTCGGAGCTGATTTGACCGCCACCTTCAAATTGCGGTCTTGCAGATCACGAAGAAGGCATAACCTGAAGGGAAGCCGGGACAGGGCAGACATGCAACATATAGAGACAGTTACGGACACTCAGCCGGATATCTGGCCACGACCTCAATTCGACCAGATCTTTGGGAAGGTCCCTCAAGAAATTGCCAGAGACATTCAGTGCCACAAGGTCGTAGTCTGACAGTTGGAAGTGGAGCAAATTAGGGCAGTGCTTCAGGATGCGAGAAAGCTCGTGCTCCCCGACACCCTCGGACAGCTGCACTTCCATCCGCTGAAGCAGGTGCCCGCCGCAGTCCAGTGCCCAGAAATGACTCGGCTTCCAGTCGTTCAGGACGGCAGAGACCTCCGGGCGGAGTTGTGGGAACCGGACTGCCAGAACCGGCAGTGACTGCACAGTCTGCGTCTCCCATGCCCTCGGCTCAAGAAAAGCCGGCAGTTGCGTCAGCTCGCCCCCAAGCTGGAGCCATTTCCGGCTGCAGCTGGTGGCCTGGAGAAGGTCCGTCAAGGGCAGGGCTGCAAGGGTCTGCCCCAAGCTGGAGCTCGGCAGCAGATCGCTTGGCTCCATTCTCTGGCTTGAGAAGAGAAAACCTCTCTGTCTCCCTGCGCCTTTTACCTTTTCTCCACAGGCATCTATTCCATTACAAAACACCTATCATCTGGGCCCTTTGGAAACCTGGATCTGGGATGTGAACCGTGTTTTGCTGGATGTCGTGAGTGTAATGTGAAGTGAGGTGGACTCAGATCTCCGGTACGAAGTGCCTCGCTGTGGCCTGCTCGCGCGGCCAAGTGAACTGCACCTGCACTCGGAAGATTGAGCAGGTCGGGTAGCTTTTTCGGCCCTGCCGAAAAGTCGTGGGAGCGTGAGAGGACCCTGCCTCTGCCATGGCCATCAGCTGATGACACAATCATTCGACGGTGTCGGCCTCGAACCGATCTGATAGCCATGACCCCATCTTTTCACACATCCTCATAATGCCTTGAAGGTGTCGCCGAGCGACCTGGCGAGGTTAAGAGAGTTTTTTCATCGATAGAGACTTCGATGCGATTCCGCACAGAAGCGTGCTGTTAGCACTTCGAGCATGCCCTTCTCAGCTGCTGCAAGAAAAGCCTGTCAAAGACAGGCTGAAAACTGCCGTTCTCAAGAACCAGCTGCCACTGAGCTTGCGACGGCTGCATGTGCCGCTGCCTTATACACTTTGCGGACAGATCGAGGAAGGCTCGAGCGGCAGAAATTCTGCAGCAGGCTACCGTGCAACACGATGCCGATGCTGTGAGAGACACATCGTCGCTGCTCATCGCATGTCCATGACCTTGCGGAGCATCTCAAGGTCAGGCAATACCCAATGGCTGATCTAAGACGAGGCCTGGCACAGCCAGAGTCAGCGAGGTCAAGCCATCGCTTTTGGCAGCGAAGGTGAATTCGCTGGTGACGACTTTGACGGATTTGGCCATGTGGCGACTGTTTACAGTGTGCAACTGTATCTGCTTGGAGACAACGGAAGCATGAGCCGTGAGCCGCAGAGCAGGACGGGTAGTTAGAATGGCCGCACCCGCTGTTGACGAATGTGCAGGCTTTGCTGAATTCCGCTTTTCCATCTCATTGCTGGGAGAGGCTTTTGCTCCTAACTTTTGGTGCCGCAACCTGCAGTGCCAGAAAGCAGATCTCTGCGTCGTTCGTCTGTCCTATTTGAGGCCTCGTTTTCAATCGATTGCAGGAAGGCGATCGCCGCCTCTTGGGAGTCCTTTTGCAATCCCGACCACCTGGCAGCCGCCGCTGCTTCCGGACCCGGACCTTTTGTCTCGGAGCTCTCTGTCTCTGAGCCAGCTGCCACCGGAAGATGCGAGAAGTGACTTCAGCCACCCCGATCATTTTGCACCTGATCGTGCCGTCCTGGGCTCAGTGCTCGACCCGACTAGCTGTCCACACTATTCCACATTGCAGACAACATGACCCAGGTCGCAGACCGCCGAAGGTGGAAAGATCTCGACCTGAGCTTACACGAGTTGATGAAGCTTCGGCCGTGCCCCTTCACAGACATGTGGCCTCAGAGATCTCAGAGTCCTCCATGAAAGGATAGCCCAAACCCGCCTGGCACAAACTATGGATCTGCTCAATGTGCTCTGCGCCCATCGCGAACCGGAGGCAAAAGCGGTTGCCTCGACGGTCTGCATCACCAGTCGGAAGGGTCCTTCTGCAGGCTCCTGCCACCGCAGCAAGTGCCAGCCGAGTAGAGCACCACAGAACACCTGCACCTGGCCTCCAGCTGTGTACATTCCCGCGTGCAGAAGAAAGAACCAGCCTTACAACTAGTAGCATCCGTTTCAAAAGACATCTCAGCACTCACGTAACCAAGTCTCCAGACTGGGGGCAGAACGTTGGCACTCTCGGCCTTGTGTCTAAGAACCATGCCGAAGCCTTGGCCAGTTTCTGAAAAAACGGGACACGCAGATCTCCATAAGCCTCAGCCGAAGACCAACCTTCAGGGCTCCAAGCCTTGGCAAGACTTCACAGGATGCTACGATGCACCCTTCTTCAGCGAAGCTCAGGTCGCACTGCAGTGAGTGCGTGCACAGAACTGGGCATGCGAGCGAAGCTTGAATCCACAATGCAAGCCGCAGGATGAACTCTCGTATCATGAACGAAGCCGAGAGACTGAGACACGGCACTGCAACTTTGGAGCACTGCAACTTTGGAAACTCGCCCACCAAGTCGCTACACGCCACGCTCGGCCAAGATCTCCATACAGCCAAAGAAACGTGGCCGACATGAATGCGCTCGGTGAGACAGACCCCGCCCGCGAGCTCTCCCTCATGGCGCTGGCCACTGTATGGCAGTCTCCTCAAGCTCTGCTGTATGGCAGGCTGTTCAGGCTTTGCAGACGCGGTACGCATCGAACGAGCTCGTATGGGGATCCCAACAAGATCCCAGAACTTTGGCAAGATCATGGTGAGTTCAGGGACCGGTTCGTGAGGGTCCTCCCGCCGGACGTAATCTTGATCGATGCGAAGGGGCCACACAGGAAGTTCATCCAGAAAGTCTCGAAGGACTCTTGGATCCACGGGACTGTGCCGAGCCGGCCGAGATCCGAACCCGCTCGGATGTGATTATCACGACATCGAGGCTCACGCGCAGCGCAGAAGATCTGCTGTCCATCGCCAAAGCAGATCAGCCCTAGCCGTTCACGGAGGTCACGACATTGTTCTACAGGCTCCACACATTCTTCATGACGCTCGCGTACATACACCTGTGCGCATTTTCACGGACCGAGGGACCGAGGGAGCCTTGAAGTGCCTGCAGGAGCTCGAGTAGTTGCGATCGGAGTGATCAGGGGGCAGATCGAGCGACTTGGCAGAAGGTCTATCGACTCATGTCGGAGCAAAGGCTTACTCATGTCACCTACTCCCGGGCCCTGCTGGAGGTGTTCAACAATCACAAGTACTTGTGGGACGATGCTGGCACTAAGACAACTCTGCCCATCACTCCAGCCTACGATTCCGGACCTGGACCAGGTTAGAGATGTGGAAAGGCGGCCGCCCCGCAAGCGACCAGGAAAGAAGAAGAGGAGGGAGGCGGAGGTGGATCCCCACCAAGGAGGAGACGAATAAGAAGCTCTAGAGGGACAACAGGATGCCGGAGTCCGAGTGAAGCTCAAATGGCAGCCACTTATTGCCGCTACAACTCTGCGTTGGGATGCTAGGCCGGTGAAAAGTGCAGGTTCAAGCACTTGTGCACTGCATGCAGCGAAGCCCGCACTATGTTCCGGAACCACTGGCAGCCGACAGTAGGGGGCCCGGGACTGCATGTGATCACGCTCTCCGGCCACCCCGTCTCTGATCAGCACGTCATCATTGTACGAGTCGCGAGTAGAGAACCGCCAACGACATGGATGTGTGTGCCGGGCACTGCGAGTGCACGTGCCGAGCCAACGCTTCGATACAAGCTGGGACTTCTCGGCGCGAAGATCTAAGTCCAGTGATCCCACCACGTCGATGTGCGACTGCGAAGAAAGCGGCGCCACGATCGAATCGCGCCGCCTTGTGCTGACCCACGTCTGGCGAGAGATCGACCAAGGATAGCACTGACTTACGATCGTCTTCAGGAGCTGTTTAGGACGTGCGCGGGTCTGATGTTCGTGTCTTGGATAATCGTTCGGGTCCTGGCACTGCTGGAGTTGCAAGACGGCATGATCACATTTGATGCCCAGAGCTTCCTTATCGAGTGCCCCTGTTGCCTCTTCTGTGGCAGCTTCCCGCTCAGGACTTTGAGACCCTCCGGCACCTGCGGTTCCAGGACAGGGGACGTTGTTCGGGAGGATTGGCGCTCGCCAACGTTCGCTCTGGCCGCCAAGAGACGGAAGCACCCTCTGCATGACCCGATGTCAAGCCGCACAGACAGCGACGTCGGGCCGTAGCATCATCTTGGCGACGTGGGAGTCCGAACTGGGGAGCTGCCCAGTAGAAGGAGGCTGAGCTGGCGGGACATGGCGTCACACGGATCTAACCTGAACAAACACCCACCGATGAAAAAGATCAGAGGCGATCGCCTTCGCCAAAACGGGAAACGGCGGATCACATCTGACCAGCTGCTTAATCGAACGACTAGACTGATCCCTCAATTCCAATCTACCTAGCTAGATACATACATAGGTAGACAGATAGATAGATCGATAAAGCGACAGACCGATAAGTCGATACATCGATAGATCAACAGATCGATAGAACGAGAGATCGATAGATCGATCGATAGATAAATAGATCGACAGATAATAGATTGATAGATCGACAGATAGATTGATAGATCGAAGCATCGATCGATAGATGTATGGATAGATGAATGGATCGATAGATAGATTGATCGATAGATCGACAGATCGACCGAGTAGATCGACAGACCGATAGATCGATCGATAGATCGACGGATCGACGGATCGACGGATCGATAGATAGATAGATAGAACGACACACGAAAATTTCGACCGGCCCCTCCCCTGCCCCCCTGCCCCCTGCCTCCCCCCCAAACCCTAGATAGATATTGCACGCGCGCATGCCCTCGAAAGGCCAACAAATTTTCTCACGAGGGCATGGGATCATGCTCATGCAATGTGGTACCTTCCGTTCCGTGAAAGGTCTTTATACCAAAACTGCAGAGCATTATCGAGCTGAGGGGTCTGGGAAGCGCTGATCATAACAGCTCCTGGGGCCTGGATGCTTGGCGTTTTGCACAAACCCGGCCGAAAGAACTCGGTTTTCCTGGCTAAGCACATTCGAAAACCAATTTTTTCCAGCATTCAAAATCTACGCATTCCTTTACTGAGACATGCTCTCCAGGAACTAATGTTTTGGTACATCTTGCTTCAACTACGCTTCAACTATCGTCGTGCTGCACTATGCTCAGGTCGACTTCAACTTACACCAGCCACTGGCAAAGAACAATTCTAGGACCCAAGAACCCCACTTGTCTATGTCTTCCGTTTGGTCTTTTGCAGAGCGCGGTGACCCTGCGGTCCTTTATCCAAGTCGATGGTGTCCTCAGAGCCCTTACTGAGAACGGGAGTCGACCAAGAGTTGTGCATTGTTATGTGGAGGCGGAGACTTCTGAATGCGATCGGTGCCTGCATGGCCGTCGGCTCGATCCGGCTTGTGGGTTAGCTGTGTGGCTTCAGAGGTTAACCAGTCTCCGGTTGCTTGAAGCAGGAGGCTGGTGGGGCCCTGAGGCATGGCTCCTTGAGAGGACACGACAAAAACCCCAAGACTGCACGCGGCCACCAGCCTGCCCCTCTATAGGTGTTGTGGAGCATATGGTGTGCTGTGTGTGGTGCGGTTGTGTCGTGCGCAATGTGCTGTGTGTGACGGCGTGCGGTGCGTGTGTGGCGTGCTGTGTGGAGCGCGATGCGGGCGGGCGCGGGGCGCGGAGACTGCCAGCCAAACTCCAACGTAATACACCCCCACCCCACACAAAGATGTGGGGATCAGCTTCATGGAATCAGGTGTAATCATGAAACTGCGTTCCACCCACCCTCTTTGTCCCCTCCACGGCCCCCTTCCTAATCGGGTTCGGGTTTCAACTTGTAGAAGCAATTTGGGGGGTACAGCAGGCAGGAGGACCTCTCATTTTGACGGTTTTGTGGATTTTGTGCTCCGGTCCCATACCCCTGCCATCCCCTGCCCCCTGACCCCCGTCCCGGCCCTCAACCCGTCCTAGGTTATGTTGCCCCTTTCCTTCTCTCTAACGCTTGCTTCCGCCGCGCTTCTTTTCCTTCCCTTCCCTGGCTTTGGACAATATTCTATTTGTTTGCATAACCGGCTGCTGGCTGCGGGCAAGCATATCGGAACTCGGAAACGGCTCCGAGGCAGCTCTCACGCTAGCGGATAAATTATGCTTTATGCTAGCAAGAGATGGAGCACTGAGTTGAGATCAACCTCTGCCCTCTCTACCAACAATCTCACCTGATATCCTCTGTTTCAGTCAAATCGGGCCCCGGGCTTCACGGCTTCACCTTTCTTTCTTGGATTGGCGAAGGGCACCTCATCTTGAGATGGTGCCGCATCCTCGCGGAGGAGAGCACAGATGTCACGGTATGAGAGCCAAGTCGAGAGAGTTCCCATGCAATCTTCAAAGACTCTCAGGCCTCAGGGACCTCCTCTTGTGATCCGTTGGACTCGCAACGGATCATGCTGACATCTGCTGTTTGAAGCACCTTGGGCGGAGAGAAACCACGCCCGTGAACGCAGCAGGTGACTGAAGTTCCATCTGAGGCGTCGGCCGGGTGTTCCGGTGACCTGGCACACGTCATGAGACAATGTGCAGTTCCTTCTGAAATTCTCCAAGCAAAACAGGTCTGCAGGTACCACCGTGACGGGTCTGCGAACTGTGCCCAAAACTCTTCGCCTAAGCCCATGTTTTCATAGGGAACCAATTGAAAATGCAGCCCAAGCCGAGAAAGTAACGTGATGCCCCCTTGAAAAAGTGGTCGGCTTTCCAGACCTATAGGACTGTTGAAAGCTCTCGTACGCGTTCTCTGCCCCGGCCCTGCAGGGCGTTTTCTTCGTCTGTGCACCTGGCGACCTTGGCGGCACCAAACTTCCGGTAGAGCAAATGATCGGCGATGTAGACCGCCATGACCTACGCAGGCGGCGCCGTCGTACGTCGTCTCCCCGTCTCCCTCCCAAAACAGCTGCCACTGCCGAGCTGGGCCGCGGGCCGCGAAGACGAAGACGCACCACCAGAACAAGCAGAACTTGAAGACCTCCGGAAGAGACCGTCCCGCGCTTTTCAAGAACACTGCATGAGCGTTTTTGAACACACCGCGGACTGAGAGGAAGGCCATGGGGTATGCCGCTAAAAACTTGCTCTTCTTTTCGCCCTCGGAGGAGAGCTGTGAGGCACGGCTTGTTGAGTGGCGGACATCACAGTGCGACTTTGAATCTGACAAATATCACAAAGTCTGGACGGGCAGACAGACACTACTTATCTTCAAGAATCCTTTGCGTAGATTTGTTATCTCCACGAGATATTTGGCAGTGAGATATCTAGAGAGACGTCGTACATGTGCACCGCCGCGCCTGCGAAAACGCTGTGCAGTCACACTTGAAAGTGTCTGCACGCACGGATGAAACACTAGTGTTCTGCGCATGTTGTAATGTCATGTGAAAAGAGCCATTTGTTCGGCCTGTCCGGACTAATCTCGGCACCACAGGGGGCTGCCATGCAGGCACGCAGGACGGATCAGGTCCCGCTTCCCACTTGCATCAACAGCGTCGTTGAGTGTGGTAGGACGCAAGTGCCACACTCCCCTGCAAAATGTAATGAGCTGGTCGCCTGAAGAAGTGGGTTGTGAACCCCTTATGTCATGAACTAGAAAGGTGCACACACACACACACTGCCCCTTGACTGGGGCGCATGTTGATTGAAAACAAGCTGCGCCAGGGCTTCACAGTCGACCACGAACCCAAAACTAAAAAACAAAATCCTGTGGGCTGCAATTCCCCCAGTGAGTAGCTTGATGACGAAGTCCAGAATGTGCAAATGGTGTGGTAGTCCACGCTATAGCGAAAGTTTAAAGTTAGGGTTCGTGACTGTCCTTCAGCTGGGCCCGCAAGCCCCCAGAAGCGACAGAGGGATAGGGCAGGCTGAGCAGCTGCCCTTGCAAGGGCCCAGATCCAGCCTGGTAATTAGGAATTACTGGCGCTGTTCCTCAGCTGGGCGCGCCGGCCCCCAAAGGCAACAGCAATGGGAAAAGGGGGGAACTGCTACCCAGCTACCCTCGAAGGGGTCCAGGGCTAACATTTTGGATTTGTGAACTATCCCTGTAAAGGCATTCTTGTCAACAAGGGGGTTAGGGTTAGTACACTCCTTCCAGCTGCCAACAACCAAGACCCAGGAACGGAGTGACTGCCCAGCTACCCCAGCGGGGTCCAAGGCCAGTAGCGGGAAAAGGGGGGGGTGTGCTGCATGCTTGTGTAATGCAACTGTTGTTGTGCTTGCGCAGATACAGGTAGCGCATCCGATCACAGTGCGACAGAGACTTTAGCACTTTACAGCAAACACTTTACCCTGATGCATTAGACCTCATGTCAACGGCACATGCTCTCCTGTGCGTAGGCGGAGTAGCGAAGAGTATAGTACAGCGGGACACAAGACGGAGGTAGCAGCACATGCACCGAACACTTTAGGCCACCAGAAGCACATGACGTCCTGAACATGTCCCATCCAGACCCGGATGGGAGGGGCCCAATCATCACATCCGAGGAGGCTTTGGACTCAAATCGGAGGCCTCATGAATACATGTTGAACGAGACAAAGGAGAGAGAGAGAGAGAGAGCGAGAGATGCTCCCCGAAGGGGTACACGGATCCCCTTCAATGAGGACTGCCTCCGATGGAGACCACCACGGCGCCGTGACGGATAGCCGTTGTAACACACTTGAAAGTGTCTGCACTCACGGATGAAGCACCAGCTGTCCTGCGCATGCTGGTAGGACGCAAGTGCCACACTCCCCTGCAAAATGTAACAAGCTGGTCGCCTGAAGAAGTGGGTTGTGAAGCCCTTATCTCATGAACTAGAGAGGTGCGCACACACACACATACACACTGCAGTGGTGTCTTCCCACAAGAGAGGGCACTGACAACATGCATCGCCTCCAGCTACATGAGGCAAGACCAGCCGTCATCTCAGCTGACGGAATGCATTGTCAAGTTACATCAGAAGCATCGCAGGGGAAGTTGAAGTCACATCTGCTCACAATAGTATGTGTCATGAAATGTCATATCCATTCCAGTGGGATGCTGTACATCAGCCTCGCACATGTAACTGGGACCGAACCATTGCGAGCTTTGGCACCTAGAACCATTCGAAATCCCACGTTGAAGAACATTCAACTCTGCACTCCAGACAAGATGAGACAATCAAGGCTGCCTACTGACACCAATCCCTGCATCTCATACTGTTCTGTGGTCACGCCATTTTAGGCCGACTAGAGAAGTGGGTCATGCTGTCGCGAAAGCCAAGGAGATGCATAAGGTAAGCAATGATGAAATACCCCCATGTGAACCTGCGTAGAGAGTTTGAATGGGCCGCCGATACACGCAGCTGGCTAACTACCCTACACGCAGCACGCCACACGGATTCACTTGTTGTAGTGCTTGCTGGAGTACAGCCTGGCTGGCGGCGATGGCGTAATTCTGCCGAGCACGAAGCGAAGTGATGACTCTGCTTGCCACACTTCTGTTCTGTTCAGGGAGTTCTGCGGGCGAGGCGAGGGCCTTCCCATCTGAGTCTATCTGGAAGCTTCGTGACAACTATACGAACCCTTGGAAACAGAAGGTTCCGTGCACTTAGCTGCACAATGCCGCTGTCGGCTGTTCAAGAAAGACAGACAAGGGAGTTCCTGACTAGCGGACCAGCGAGCCTCGAAAGCTGAATGTGCACTGAATTGCAACTTGCCAGAGGTGCCGAATGGAAGAATCAACAGGACGTCTGATTTCTTTGTTCTGTCTTTCGAGAATGGTGATGGAACTTAGCAACTGGACAAATTCACAAGTGTGCCATGTTCTCAGTATGTTGGTGACGTATCGAAACATCTGCAGCAAGACGGCGAGACGAGGTAAAGGATTGGCGCAGCAGGCTACAAAAACTGGACACTCGGTGCTGCTCACACTGTCGCTGGTCAACAACGGATTCTCGTGTCTTCCAGGGCAGCGCTGTCAAGTCTCTGCACAAGACATCCGACCTAGACTGTTGACATAGGATGCCCTGAATTAGAACGTCTGCAAATGATTCAAACTTTGGGTTCTGGCACCATCAAGAAGAAAATGTCGACTGGTTTGTCGGGGGCGGTAATTCAAGGGCATCTCCAGTCCGACCGAATGACAAACACACAAAGAAAGCCGATAACAAAGCACAGTGCTCTTAGATGTTTTTGCAAAGGTAACAACACGTGGTAACACCAAGCACCTCACGTCAAGGTACAGTTTTGTGTGAAAATGGCGGTGCGCGCAGTTTCTGTGCAGCACGTATGCCTTTCTCGTTGCAGGCGTCGGGCTGCCGCATAAGCACGCTTATTTTGGAGACCATTCAGAGCAGACACGCAGCCCCAATCACGCTGAGAGTTGAGACCTGACATGCCTGCACACGCTTTCCAGGGCACCGGGCCCCATAGGCTGCACAAGAAGGAAGAGAAGGAAGCCTGGCCGTCTCCACTTGCTCCATAGATTCCCGGACAGCCGGAACCGCGGCAGCTGGGCAACACGAACAGCGTGATCAATGCCTCACAAGTGCTGCGCGTGCCGGCTTTTCAAGCGATGTCTGGCACAAATCACAACCCGATCCACCTGACATGTGAAGCTGTGATGCAGTATGCTGCGATCTCGCGCCTTGTGCATCCACCAGGGTGTCTCCCCCATGGCCAGAGATCGCCCGAAAGGTCTGCAATTGCCCCTGTTTGGAACAGATTTGCTGCATCACTGCAAAACTTGCTCGGAACCATAGTCGCGAAGAAACCAACTAAACCTGCGGTCGCAGTTTTGGGAGTTTGGTGGTTCAGTGAATCTCTAAGCCTAAGCATCAAGTGGATACAAGCTGAGCATCTCAAACGGGAAAGGCCTTGAGCACAAATGGCTTCTGCCATGGTGGATCGGTCAGGAAGACAAGAGATACACCGCCCAGCGAGTCTCATATCGGATGTCGTCAACGTCCTAGCCGTCAACCCGAGCTATCCAGCTGGGCCCCATGCACGAGAGAGTCCCGCGGCGGACTTTTTTCATGAAGACGTGCAGTTCATCTGCTTCTTTCTGCGTACCACTGCTTGCGCAGTCTGAATTATGAATTGAGAAACACTCCTGCCCAGGCAGGAGGCCAGCATAAATTCCCGATCAGACCAAGGGCTCTTAGGCACCACCACATTGACATGTTGCTGCCAAACTTTCCCGCAGCCCATCCTGCAAACCAGCAAGCCCAGCGAAACAAGGACGAACTATCTGAGTACCACTTGTCCTGAATTGCGCTCCAGCAAAGTCGCAGACCCGCAGTTTTTCTCCACAGCACAGGGTCAATCCCAGCTCGCGGTGATTCGCAGTGTCTCAGTACTGTGGTGTGGAGCTCTGTCACCAGTCTTTCCTTCCTGCAGCAGAATTGGCGACCGTCTTCCCCAGTTCTCCGACTACCAGCTTCTGTTGGGACCGCCTTCTCAGCATCCACGCTATGAGTGACGCCATTCCTGCGGGCAATACACTTCAGTGATGACCCGCAACAGGCCATGATGCTCAGCGCTTTGCCTGAAACCTGACGCAGTTGCTGCGGCCTGCACAAAACCAGAAGGGGAGTGTGTCTGTTGTATATAGTGGACTGTAAAAACTTGAAAGATGGAACATGGCCACAGGTCTGCCTGAGACTGGCGCCAAATAGAGAGAAACTCTTTTGGTGGCAATTCCTAACTGTCAAAAATCCAAGAGTAACACAAAACTCTAACCTTCATTGTGTGCTCTCCAGAATCTTCTGATCCGAGGCAAGATCCCATGGAGCCACTGCCGGCCTCATCAGAACACTTCGACACGCACATGCGCTGGCAGATGATGGCGCTCTAGGGTGCCCACGCTTTGTCCGTGCCCTGGCTCCAAAGGCATGCATGGATGACAGGAATGAGTGCTGGATCTGGCTTTCAACTGTTGCTGTTGTGTTGGCCCATGCCTGCACTGCATCAGGTCCAGGTCGCTCCTAACGCGGCTTCGACTGCGAGGTGGAGGACGTGCTTCTGCTGCTTCGTGAAACTTCGCGCCTCCAGCACCCTTCGCCGCAGCTGCGTTTCTGGGACGGGAAAGTCTCCTGGTCGACGAAATGAAACCGACCTGGGAAATGAAAAAGGCCAGGCAGAGACGGCGAGAAGAGAGTGCCAGCTAAACCGAACAACAGACCTGCAGCCGGACTGAGCCAGACAGTTTCGCTAGTGTCGCTCTCATGCGGTTTTCAGGTGTGACGGACCTATCAACTCTGGCGGCATGGCATAGTTTGCTCATAGGCAATATGCCCGCAACCCCTCCCCCCTCTGGCCTACTGCATTCGCAGTCATGATGTTGCTTTGCAGACAAGAGGTGCTGATGGACCCCACATAACGATGCCGCCACTCCGGGTCCCAAAACTGTCCGAACCCTCACGATACATCGCGTTTCCCTCCGCGCCGTGTAGAGCAAATTCGCATGCGATAAGGCACTGCGTCACGCCGTCATGACATCCCGCTA
Source organism: Symbiodinium sp. clade A Y106 (assembly GCA_003297005.1). Taxonomy (NCBI): domain Eukaryota; class Dinophyceae; order Suessiales; family Symbiodiniaceae; genus Symbiodinium; species Symbiodinium sp. clade A. The sequence goes on from BGNK01003628.1 coordinate 41,180, forward strand.
TGGCCAGAAGATCCGTATCAGAGAGAGCTCGGACATGGGTGTTGGCGTTCTAGCAAGTCCTGACAGTGGATGCGATGCGGGCATGAGGCCGGATGATACTTGCCGCAGCGATGACACCGCGGTGGGCTGAGCATGTAGTTCGCACTTTACCCAACTGAGTACGGGTCCAGATCCTGCTAGCCAGTTGCTTGGGATGTTTCAGGCGTAAGACCTACGTACCACGGGATAGAGAAGGCCGCCTGATGAAGCTATGTGTAGATCCGGACAACTAGAAGGATGGCAGAGAAAGCTGTGGGGAACAAATGGATACGCAGGTGGGCCGAGACAGAATGACCACCCCACATGCCGCAAGTGCCTATAACCAGACGCAATCTAGGGCAAAGGCTCAGTACTCACACGGCAAACTGATGAGCCATCTTCTTGCACTCTTCCGGTTCCATCCTCCTTTGCTTCCTTTAGTTCCCTTGGCCAAGGCCTGGCCCGAGTAACGCAAAGCAAAAGCATCAAAGCATCCCACTTGGCAGCCTTGGCCTTGGCCTCAGCGGGGAAGACTCCGTGGCCTCGGGCCTCCACATCTCCAGCATTTACTACTTGTACCCGCTTACGGCTGCAGGCAGCGCTTCGTGGGGCGCCGGCAGAGGCCGGACGCGCGAACGAGCAAGCGGGGTCATAGCCGTCTGAACAGGCTCTGGCCTAGGCCGCAAGGGCCGCTACCGCCGAGGGGCTCCTCGGCTGCCGCTTCGCTCTCAGCCTTTGGCCGGGCCCACTCCTGGTCGCTGAGCGATGTCCTGCACAACTCGGCTCTGCCCGTGGCGCCCTTAGGATCCCAAGGCCTCAGCTGAAGACTTTGCCGCGTCGCCTCTCTCAGTGCGACTTGATTCATGCACCCAGGCTAAGCACATCTAAGCACTATACCTCCGTCAGCTGCAACCTCATGGAGGGGCCAGAAATGAGGTGCAGAAGAACGGTCTCGACGACATGAACATCATGATTCCACAGCGAATGGAGCGAATGGGCCTGAGGGCAACACGCCAAAGCCTCTCGATCGCGCTGCCCAAGCTCCTGGATGTGGACCCGGTACGCCGCTGGCATGCGCCAGTTTCTGTTTAAGCTGCTGGCCAGCTGTCTGTGATGTGCATGTCGCTCTGCCTGCATTTCGGAGAGCACCTTCGATACCTGTCACGCGGGCGATGGATCAGCACCAAGGGCCCCAGGCTGTCTTGAATCTAGGGCCCTAGGGCCGCAGCCACAGCTTGCTCAGCAGTAGCCTGACCGAGAATGCTGAGACAGCCCAGAACGAGGGGTTGCCGCATGCTGTTGCCTTGGAGTACGCCAGCTCGGCCGATCCGACGGAGGACCGCATTTCCACCATTGCACTCTCTGCATGCTGCCGCAGCAGTTGCAGCTCATGATCTCGTTGCCGGTTCTGCGCTTCCCAAAGCTTCGAGAGCTGCTGCACCTGGGCAAGACAGAATCTCCACGCAGGCGAGGAACCCACAGATTTCAGAACGTGGCATTTTCATGCTGCTGCTCTGCGAGTTCTCCGACGACTTGAGCTTTGCTGCGGCTGACTTCCTTTGCCAAACATCCATGCCAAAGCCAAAGCAGCTTAAGCTCTTAAGAGCTTATGCTCTGGGAGCTCGAGCCTCTCGAAGTCTGCACCCCTCGGCGCTGATGTGGTCCTGCACGCATCGCCGAATCGGCGACCTGCTGTGTTTAAGAACTCGAACCCATCCACTGGGTGGATCTCCTGAAATTTCTGGTCGAGCTGCTCCAATGACTTTGCCAAGAAGGAACCTTCATTTGCCACCTGATGAAACATTTTCAAGTCCGGATGCTAAAGCACGAAAGGTGGTCGCCGAGGCTGTCACGGCGATGGCCTCCTGCTTCCGTGCTTCTGCCGCAGCAGCTGCAGCTAGACCTTGCACACTCATGAAGGCCCGACTCTTTCTTACGTAGGTGCATAAAGATCGGATGGAACTGAGAGGAAAAACAGACCCTTTGAAGCAGCAGTTTGGCTTCAGGCTTCGTGTTTCTTGTAGCTCTTGCCGAAGCTGCGCAAGCTCCTCCGGCGTGCTAAAACAGTGTTTGAGTGGGGTCTTGCAAAAGACCTACTACGAAGACGTGCACAGAAGTCCTGATCAAACTGAGAGGAGCCCTGCTTCATCGCTTCCACCATCGAGCCCTGTTCAGTGCACACAAGGCCGCCGGGCCGCAGCGCTCAGCCCTGGCTCTGGCTCGGCCGCTCGGCCAGCCGACTCAGCCGACCTGTATGAAAGTTTGCAGCTGGCTTCCAAGCCTTGGCAGAGCGCAGCTTTAGCAAGAGGAGACTCGAATGCTCTCACTTTTGAGGCCACCAACTCTTGGATGCCAAGCTCTGACCCAGCCTTGCTCCCAAAGGACTCAAAGACGTCTTCCCAAGTCCCAAAAGTCCCAGTCGAGGGCCACACCAGAGCCCTGAGAGCTCTGCCGGCCCGCTGCCCTGGCACAAGGATGAAACGAGATGCCGTGCCCGGGACGGCGACTGCGCCGGCAGCACCCCAGATGCACAGCCTCAGCTGCCAGTCTTAGGCATGGACGGCTTGGCTTCGATCCGGGCTCGCACTCTTCCCTGGTTCGCACCAGCCACTGCATCATGACCTGCAACTTGAATCTGTCCCCTGCGTTTTCGCCCCCGAGTTGCTGGGGCCACCACGTCCGCTTCCTGAAGAGCTACCGCCCTGAAAGAATGAATAAGAGCGAAGTCTCCACCAAGGCAACGAACTACGATGTGCGCGGGCTGTCTTCTTTTCGGCCGTGCTGCTGAGAGCCATGAGAAGCCTCTTGCAAGTCCAGCAGCGCCTACATATGGACATCTTCGATGCGTGCCTTCATGCCGATCATTACCTTGAGTGCCCTTCAGTCCTGCAGCGTCCGGCGAAGAAAAGCGGACAATGCCATCAAGCTTCCCGAACCTCAGCTGCCAGAAGTTATGCATAGATCTCTGCATGGCTCTTGATCCGATCTAAACGAGCAGCCGGAAGAGGCTGGCGAATGCTCTTCCTCCTGCGATCATCTTAACAAGAATTTGCCGGGTCGAGGCGTCTTCTTCATGACAACCGCGGCCTCCACACGTAGCTCGGCCCGCAACTCTGACAAGGGCTTCCGGACCTTAGCTTTGTGTAACCGCAGACCATTTGCTCCGAATGCCGATCTCGGCATCGGGTCGCGGTCGTTCGCTTGGGACCAAGCAAGCAAGCCTATCGCATCTGGAAGCCAACATGATGCTTGGAGAAGGGCCACCGCTGCCTCACATTGACATGCACTCTATCCCCTTCAAGATCCCACTCCTTCGAGGTCTCAGCCTCGTCTGCTTCGAGGCTTGTTGGTACTTCTGGCTCGGAGCGGCGGCGTGCCTTGAGCCTGGAGCATGACAGCGCAACAGCTACAGCTAAGAAGATGCACCGACTCTAAGCGGCCGACTCAACCTGTGAATGAGCGTCCGAGCGCTGCCTTCCAGCTGCAGGCCTCGCAAGATCCGTGCCTGTGGCCGTGTGGGTCGCATGGCCCGGCATCCTGGCAGCCTCGCCTTGCGTTGCGCGAGGCAGGCCTTTGCGACCTGTTGGGTCTGTACAGCGACTGCAGATTTGCGTCATCAATTGACTCAAGGCCTTGTGACGGCTTTCGTGCCAGAGACCTGGTAGTGCGGAGCCTACGGTCAGATACCTCTAAGTGGTAGGGTCCAAGAGCCTGGCCCCGGATTGTGCAGATGTCCGCATTACTTTCAAACCCCGTCTCGTTCTGGCATGCTCTGCGAATCACCCCTGCAATACTGAATCGATTGCAGAGTTTTTACACTTCAGGGATTCTTGTTGCTCTCTGGCTCGCGATCATGTGAGAGGTGTTTGGTATTTCGGTGATGGTCACTTCAATGCTCGGGACTTGTTTGCAAGCTTCAGCCAATGGCTCTGGGCATTGGCATGCACCTGGTTCCTCGTCACACTCCAGCAGACCCCAGCTCCTGCTCCACCTCTTCAGCATGTCGTCGCACCTGCCTTTGTCAAATGAAGCCAGAAAGGCAGCAGTTTTACAGTCCTGAAGTCCTGACTGCTGCTGAGAGACGCCGCCAGTCTGTGCATGATGACCACAAGATCAGCCTGTCGAAGGACTTGGGCAACTCGGGCGCCTGCCACCCCTTGTCTGTGGCCACGAGCCTTGCCATCCTGATCCTCCTTCGGTGGAGGGTACACCGAGAGATCGCCGAGGAACAACGCTTGCTCCTGTCAATGCGCCATCCCACGACCAAATCAAAACACACCTCTCAGTCCTTGTACATGATGAAGGAGCAATAGCATCCCTGCTCCACAGCCGCAACTTGGCGCTCGTACTTGCCGACGAAGGCCTCCAACGAACACCATGTCGGGGCCAAGAGCAGGCTCGCCCACGAAGTCTCGGCCTGCATGGCGTTGTGGAAAGTGTCGTTTGCATCAATGGTCTCCTGTGCATCGTCGAAGCTCCACAGCAGTGCCCTTTGGTGGTTGCTGGCTGTTGTTGCCTCAGCCTCTCTGGAAGCTTTGGTCATCCTCCTGGCACTGCCAGCAGCGATGCTGCACGACCTCAAATCGCCTCCCAACCTCCGCTCCATCTTCACCTTCTCCCCCGTCGTGGTGTTCTGATACCTGCCTCCAAAGGATCAGAAGGAAAACTCCGACGAAGGCCCAGGGCAATAGCAGCTTGGGCCTGTCTGACATATCTCGCGGATTGCCTGGAAACCCTGCGTGAGCTCAGTGCAATCCTGTGGACACTCGAGGTCATTTGTCTTGGACAAGCAACGCAAGCAAGCTGATCTCGAGGTCACAGGGAGCAAGAGGCACCTGGCCCCGCGTCTGTCCTGGTACACGGTAAAACTCTTCATTGCCTTCGCTTTGGCCAGGAGCTTGACATCCTGACATGCATGAGTGCATGCTGGACTGACAAAGTTTTTACGGCTGTAACGACGACAGCCCGAGTCCAGCACCGTGTCGGTGAAGAGTGCTGCTGCGGCCGAGGGCGTCATCATGGCCAAGACGAAGTGCAGCATGTTGTGCTGACACAGTGAGGCAAAACCGGCTACCCAGTAGCGTGGTCTCTAACACTGAAAACATCCTGAAGAATCTGCAATGCTCTCATGAGCCTTGGGTGAAGCCGTCGACTTGGTCTGAATCTTGGCGAATTGGCGGAATCATCGCTGCTCAGCCGCTACTCGTTCGACTCTGCCTGCGACTCTCAGTCAACGGCCAGCTTCTCGAGTGAGGAGAGACTGAAGCCGTTCGGAGCTTGAGGCGCCTGCGAGAAAAAGGGTACGTGTCCTTGCACACAGGACCCTGCAACGCACATCCATTTTCCACGCCTTAGGTTAGAACGGCTTACTCTGTCTACTCTGGTTTGGAGAACCACAGTAGAGCTCCTCATGCAGAGCTCCTGCTGGTCCGCCGCATTCCCCGGAAATCCCGGGCTCGCGCTACTGTCAGGGTCAGGGGTCTGGGGTCCTAGAATGATTTCCACCTCCAAGTGGTAGTTCCGCAGGTGTTGCTGTGCATCCCAGTTGCAAGACAAAGGTTGGTCCTTGACGAGACTCAAAGACGGAGCCGTAGAAGCAGTTTCCAGAACCGGCAGAATAAACAAGCGACGCCTCTTCAACGACTTCAGCCGCATCAGGCTGTGCATCCTCGTCCATACACCGACACCAAGGATATGAAGTCCATGTCGGGGCTTAGAGAAGTTCTGCAATGTTCTCCGGCAGCTCCTCGACCGTTATCCCGTAGAAGGCCTCGATTTCCCTCATGTCTCGCATGGTGGCTGGGGTTACGAAGCTGATGACCACTCCACGGTTCCTCACACATCCCACACGTCGCAGGTAGGCCTCCCGGCCCGTAGGCAGATCAAAGTTGATGAAGATCGCTCGCGTCGCTCCTTGAGGCGGCAAAGGCAGCGAATGCAGTGCGCTTCCCAAGCTGTCTGTGCAGAGGAGCACAGCTTTAGAAGTTGAAGAGAAGCTGCGTAGCACCGCCTCTCGCTCTTGTGAATCAAGATCTGCACAGGCCGACAAGAGGGCATACCCACGCAATTGAAGCGCCGCAATAGTGTTGTGCTGTAGGAGGAAGTCTAGTTTTCGGCGTGTGTTACAGTAAACAACTGCGTGTGTAACCGGCAAGTTCTCGGCGAGTTCACGAAGTGCATCAAGCTTGTTCTCCTCCGCATCGACATCCAAGTAGAATTGTCTGATGTCAGCTAAAGTGACTGGATCCCTCACCATTCGAAGCACCACTTGATTCCGCATCCGCAGAAGCTTTGAGATGTCAGAAGCCGGCTCCCCGGTCTCGGAGTTTGCGCAGACTTGGATGTCTGGGGCAAGGGCACTGAAAATGCTGCCGAGCTGATCCTCAGCTGACCGAGTTCTTAAAAAGAGTAGAACTGCGCACAAACACAGAAACAAACATGCTCCTGAGTTCAAGCCCACATCCGAATGAGCTCTTGTGGCGGTGGGTTTATACATGATGCCGGACCCCCCCCCACCCCCTGGCATCCCACCCTCCCGCCCCCCCTGTGGTGCTGTGATCTCTTGGCTTCGTTGTCTCCCCTCTGGTTGTGCCTCTGGTGTTCGCCAGTTGTTGC
>BGNK01003628.1:56064-67812 GCA_003297005.1 Symbiodinium sp. clade A Y106
GGAGAGAGGGGGAGAGGGGGAGAGGGGGAGAGGGGGAGAGCGCAGACTGGTCAGTCTGTGCACCAGAACACAGAAATCTATGCACCACTGAGAGCAGCTGAGAGCTTGATCAAAACCAGTGCAGCCACGAACGAAGTCAAATTTCATGGCAAAGAGCATCGAGGTGTGCATCAAAGGCAGCGCCCTTGCCAACGCTCATGTTCAGCCTCGGCGGCAGGCCATGTCTCACTCAAGCTGCCAAAACAGAGAGGCAAGTTGGACACATGAATGGATGCTCTTGTGATAGCCTACAGTAGGCGCGTGACGGGCTAGGCAGGAAGGCTTTCAGGGCAGAGAGGCTGGTATGCAGGAAGATAGTGAGAGGATGGGAGAGGAGTAAGGTCAGTGAGCCCGCACCTCACCCAAACAGATCAAACATGCAATGAATACAGACAAGACTGTCGGGCTGGTCCAGCTTGATGGCTGTTTTGTGTCAGCAAGGGAAGCTATAGGCTTAATCCTAAACCTTTGAGATTGAGGCAAGAGGACCCAAGACGTCTGATTAACTTCATCACACGTCGATTCTCACAACTGAATCAAACCGGCCCCGGATCCAAGAAAAGTCTCCCGGGCCTCTTGAATCTCGAATCTCGGATTCCAGGTTTGGTTCCGACTTGATTAAGACCGATGAATCACTTGGATCAAGCCCGCAGCTCGCCGATCCCGCCCGGTGGAAAAAAATTAAAAAAAATGCATCTTCGGTGCAGCATACAGACGCCCACTTCGACCTTGCGGGGTTGTGCGCATCATGGCGCCAAATCCGTTGACTGAATGGAGCGCAGCGATGGTTTCGATTAATGGCTACAAGCCAGCAAACCAACTCCAGGGTCTCAACGATGGGATTCGAAAGCGAAGCCGAACTGCGAACTAAAGCCGACGACGCCGTCATTTTTGACGATTGTATATCTTCCGTTCTGTAAATGGGAATTCTCGTGCTCAGGCAGTCCGCCTTGATTGTCTGGAGTCTTCCACAGCTTTACAGGACGTTCTTTGTGTGGGACTTTACCTGGCTCTCGTCGTGTTGAGTCCATCTCGCTTGTACGCTCTATCCGTCACCTCCTCCAACTAATCTTCCGGACTGAGCTGGTTTGCCGTAGTATCACCTCCATGCTCAGCCGCCTTCCATTTGCGTTCAAGGAACGTCCAAGTTTGCTGGGAAATGCAAACCCTCGTCTGTTGGAATTGTTTCTTTGGTAACGTTGTCGAACTCTCGTTGATGAATTTTTTTAGTCGCGCAACATTTGCAAATCCAGGATGACTGCACATGTCTAGAAAACTCGGCATCTTGATAATGTGATCATTAGCGGTGAGTCGCGTCGCATCTTGGGCCTTCAGTCTGAACCTAACGTCGATCATGAAGACAACATGTGGAAGCATTCGTAATAGCGCTCTGCTACTCCTTTTTGACAGACCAACTGCTGCGTAGTTAACTGACTGCGCCCCAGTCAACCTTTTGCAAGTCAGAGCTTTCTGAACGTCGATCGGTATTGAAACCTTGTCGGAATCAGACAATCAAGCGAGCCATCCGATGCACTATGTGCTATTCGCACTCACATGGCAAAGAATCTGTCATCCCAGCATTAACGTGTCCGAGGTCACTATGCCCATAAACATCGTGATGATGCTTTCGCGGGGTATTCGGCTCCGAACTGCAGGCTATGCTTTTGTACATGTATGCGTATGTGTGCACATACATATTTATGTATGTATAAAAGTGTGCATATATATATATATATTCAGGGCACCCGGGGGCCAGGGGGGGTTGAAACGACCTGAAGCCGAAGCCGAATTGGTGAAGCTGCATTGTTGTTGGTGACGCCGCATTGTGACGCCGCCTCGTCTGACGCCGGATTGCGGAGTGACGCCGAATTGTCCCCTGACGCCGAATTACGGCACGAAGCCGAATTACCCCCTGACGCCGAATTGTGACGCCGAACCACCCTCTGACGCCGAATTGTGAAGCCGGATTGCCCCCTGACGGCGAATTGTGAAGCCGAATTGCCCCGTGACGCCGAATTGCGAAGCCGTGACGCCGAATTGTGAAGCCGAATTACCCCGTGACGCCGAATTTGTGATGCCGAATTACCCCCTGACGCCGAATTGCGAAGCCGAATTACCCCCTGACGCCGAACTGTGAAGCCGAGATCCCCCCTGATGCCATGGTGCAAGCGTCACGGGACGAGCTTGCAAAACCGCATCGAAGAGGACCCAACGACTGCATGGTGTACTACTCGTGGCACATGACGACTGCGACGATGAAGGGCGACAATTCTTCTGAGATCATGTTCAGTTCGCCGTTCAAGCACACCGTTTGCACAGCATTGTTATTGCTATGTTAGCTTCTTACGTGGACATGCGAGACACCGCAAGATCTCACACCAAGAGCAAAGTTGCAAACTTTTGAAGTCCATACTGCAACTGACGACTCGCTGCGCAATGCCACCTACAACATTCCATAACTGGACATATCACGGATGTCTAGCTTTTTGGTAGCCCACATTGCAAAAAGAGAGAAATGAGCAGGAGTATACGAGCGCAATGGGGCAGACAATGCCGAGCCGAAGGATGGGTGACGACACTTGCGTAGGGCTGCATTCTACACGAGCACTTTCGAGAGCTGAAGGACAAGCTGACCAAAGCGGAGTGACACGACATTACTACGACAAGAGCCTTTGGCAAGCACTCCGTTGTCATTACAAGCCGCGCTACAGCAACTCTGACCACAACACCCTTTGGACATGCCCTACAGACCGGCTCACAATGGCGCAACTGCATAGATGTGAAAGGACTTGCAACACATGGTTGACTACTTTCGTCAACTAGTAATCATTTCTTCCGAATGCAGCATACATCAGTGTCTAGTGACAAGTTACTGTGATGTCATTGATGTCGGCGCGCTGCCGGAAAGTCTCGAGGAATTGGACAGACCGGAAGACCTTGTGACAATCGCGCAGGACATCGGAATGGAAGAGCATGAGCTTGGCTTTGTACACTTGGGGAAGCCTGTTCTTGTCGAGAAAGTCCGCAATGGCCTGTTTTGCCGTGTTGTACAAGGACAAAGCACGACCATCCAAAGAGATCGTCCCCGGAACAGCTGAGGCGAGGTGTGTGTGCATGAAGCCACGGAAGTCGCGCATGAGGACGTCGCTGGTAGCAAACAGCTGCTGGTCCTGCGTCTGGATCTCGGAGGAAACCCAGATTTGCTTCATCCGCTGTTGAAAACCATGAACTCTCGGTTGAACGATGCTTTCGACCACCTCCGTTTGGCCTGCCACTTTCAAGAGGAAATGACAGTTGGTGATGGAGGTTGACCCATGTCCGGTACTTGGACCATCAAATTCGTTCTGAGTCCAGGTGTTAAGCTTGGACATGCTGACGAAGTGGATGCCGGATTCTCTGTCCGACATCTTCGTGTCGAAGGTGTTGGCTGCCTCGTCGCTGCAGATCGCGCAGCGCTGGAGCTCGCGAAGACTGTTGCGAATGCCCTTGGTCGTGCTGTCTGTTGAAATTACCGAGCGGTCGGCGAACTCAGGTCTGGCTCCGGGAGAGTCACAGAGCCACTCATCTGTGCACTGTATCAAAGCACTCTTCCGTGTTGACGACGCCGATCCTATGAGGACTGGGCTGCCTGGGCTGATGTAGTGCTGCGCATGAGGATTGTGGCAGAGCACTGTGCCCGGTGCCTCCAAGAACCCGATGTTTGCTTCGACGCAAGCAAGCAAGCAAAGCATCCGTCTGAACTCCCTTGGCCCGAGCAATGGCTCGCACTGCATGCGCAATGGGCCCTACTGCGCAGACACGCACATCCACATCCTCCTGGACACTGAGCTGGCGATGTGTTCTGGCGTCCGACCATGCTGTTTCCAGGTTGCCCAGGACGGTCTGCTTGTTTCGCATGCCCTCAAAGACACGGTCCGGGAAGAGCAGGTCCTCGAAGGCTTCTTGCGAGGTGACTGCTCGCTGCCCACGGCGTCCGGCGTCATCAATGACTTGGAAGTCTCCTCTTCGAGAGCATCATCGAAGCTCAAGCCACGGCGATCGGGGCCAGCAGGCTTGGGAGACTGCGACGCCGGGCTCTGGCTGGCGTACGTGGCGTTGAGTCGTGGTGAGGGTGTGATCTCATCCGCTGCGCAGACTGGCAAGGCAGTCCCTGAAGGAGCTGCGGCATCCTCCCTAAGTGTGACATCTTTGAAACGCAGAGCCAAAAGCAAGCTATGGAAGTAGCAGTCCCCAGCATCACGCACCCAACTGAGCAGAACAGCATCCTCACACCGGCCCTCCACCGCAACCCACATGTCGGACCAGCGATTGAGCCCGCGGCCCAGCCATTGGCCGACCTGCGCTCGGCTCACGTACGGCATGAAGTGACTTCCGCCGTCTGCGCCATCACAGATGACGTTCTCGACGCCGCCGCAGACGAGGACGCACTCCTTGCGTGCATCGGGCACCTGAAACTCAGCATCCCGGAAGAAGGCGGCGGGCACGACCATGACCTCGTCAGGAAGCGGGGCCGAATCTGGACGCAATAGTGGCTGCAGGAAAGGGCGGAGAACTTTGAAGTCGTCGTTGCTTCCCCATTTGGGTGTCCGGGACTGCGTCTCGGTTGCCAGGTACTCGGGATCATTTCGGGCTTCTGCCAAGCACTTCCGGAGAAGCTGAATGCCAGCCTCATGGCTCGAGAGCGCGCACACGGGCAGGAAGGATTTCTCAGCGAAAAAGCCACAGCATCCGTCTCCTTCTTGGGTAGGAGGGCTGGCAGAAGAACGGCCATTGCTGCGTCGGACAAATCCGAGGCGCACGACTGGCGCCCAGATGTGTTTCCGCAAGGACTAAATTTAAAGCACTTAGGCAGGGGGTGTCTGGGGTCTGATACCCATCAGCGACTGCAGCATCTTCAGCCACTGCCTCCTCGGCTTGTGACGTGGCCATCTGGTCCTGGTCTTGCATGTCCAGGTCTGTGATGGCTGCGGATGCTGGGAAGGCGGTGTCTGTGATGAGCTGAGCGCCATCTGCGGCGTGGCGCTTGGCTCCGACTGGAGAGCTGTCGAAGCATTCCCTGAGGGAGATGCCCACGGCTGCAGGGCCATCGATGGGAGCTAGCGGTACACAGGCAGATCCGGCCGCTGCTGCCTCGTGCTGGAGAGGCTGGGTTGACATTATCGGCGAAAAACTAAGCACCGGAAGCTTGTGTAATGCGTCTGAGCAGCTCACTGCTGCGAGACAAACATGCAATGAACCAAGTTGGCACGGATAAGATCGTGTGTGGGCGAGCAAAACAACAAGCTGGAAGGAAGCGCGGCGCGTGCCATCAATCAGAAGTGTCTAAGTCCAACGCAGCAGAAACTTTAAAAGGATGCGGGCAAGCAATAGTTTCATTCTGCAAGTGCTGCGCAAGCCTGCTGCAATCTTGCCCAACTTCAAGTGATTGCCGGACTTGGGACCAGTGTAGCGCTGTGCTTCCACCCACTTGCGACCAGAGGCCAGTGCATCACTCCAAAGGGGCAGCAAAATGTGCCGCAGCAGAGATGCGTCTTTGCGGGAAGTGCTTCCGACAACCGTGCTCGCTGCACCGCGGCCACTCGCCCGGAGCGTGCTGGGTGGGATACCAGGACTCAGGTGCCGCGTAGCTGCCTGAGAAAGAATCACAGTGGCGTCCTCGGTGGCAGTCGGGCACCTCCATCAAGTGCTCCGTCGTAGCCGACATGCTGCGCAGCTCCTGCCAAGCTTGAAGACGGTCAGTGTTCAGAGTGGGGTCGCTGCCCACCTGCTGGGTGAACTCCTGCAGATAAACGGAGTCCCGCACATAGCCCACGACCTGCCAACGCAGGGCCGTCGCGGAGCTGGTCGGAGTCGCAGGTCTGGCCACGCCGCCGGTTCAGCACATGAGTCGCGCCGTGTGGCGGGCACTTGTGCTTGGTGGGTACGACAGGCACGACATGCGCCTTGCACTGCCCGTGGCGCCGGAAAGTTTGGAGAGCACGGAGGAGTTGCCGAGGCTGGCAGCTAGACGACCGACTGCGGGCTGCAACGCAGCAGTTGTGGCTCCGGTTGAGGACTCTGTTCTAAACAAGCTGGAGCGTTCCGAAGATTGCAAGACGGACAGAGTCCTGCCAGCCAGCATGCGTCGGGCTAGCATCCCAATAGATCGGTTTAGGTAATTTCCTACCCATTAGGTAATAGATAATTTTGAGTACCAAAATTAACTATTAGGTAGAAATGGTGAATGAACTAATAGTTAATTTTCGAGTTAATTTTAGTTAAACATAATTAGCTAAAAAATAGTTAATTCTATAGAATTAACTATAGAATTAACGTTTTTTCAATAGCCCAAAAGTGATGAAATTGATCAGAAATAAGGATGAAAAAGCAGGACACAGATGCATTCAGTAAGCATTGTTGCATCGTGGCCTCCCTGCCCTGGCCCTTGCCCTGCAGCGCGGGTCAGAACCCCAGGCGACGGATTTGACACCGCCTTAATGCGGGCACCGCCCAACCGGTAGTCACAACACCCCTCCTCTTGCCTTCCGCCTGCAGATGGCGAGTTCAATTTTGCTGCACCAGCAGACAGAGAGAGAGAGCAATCATGTTGAACACAAAAGAGACAGTGAACTCATGCTTCTGGTCTGACAATAACCATGACAACATGACCCTCCGAAAAAATATTTTCCTAGAGCTTCGTATTGTGAGGCCTATAAGAACCGCAAAACCTAACATGCGACATGCACTTCAAACGCTTTCCAGGCATCGCCATATGGTTTGTGACCTCCACGCACATCAAAGCCAAACATGCCACATGCGGCTTTAAACGCTTTCGCAGAATCGCCATTCTCAACAGCAAACTATCATTCCGGCCAAGTAAACGCCGTCCGTGGTGCTTGTCAGAACCACGCGATCCGCCTTCTTCTAAGCACGTGCTAGATTACCTCGTGTTTTCCCCATGCTATGAATCTAGCAACAACGGAAGCGAAAACTAGCGACATGCTGATTCATGCGCAACCCACGAGTCGCCAGACCTCTGCTTNGGCGACGACGATGACGAGCACGAACACAAGCACGAGGACGAAGACCACCACGACAGCGACGACAGAGCGACTACACGAGGACGACGACGACCAACAAAGGACGATGACCACGAGCACGATACGAGGTTCAGTGTTGCGGGTTTAGAACTCAAACACCCACCAACCCCGAAAGGTCCCTAACCCAAAAAACCCCAACCCACCAAACCCTAAACATCAAACCCTCGTCCCCAAACCACCCANCCGAAAGGTCCCTAACCCAAAAAACCCCAACCCACCAAACCCTAAACATCAAACCCTCGTCCCCAAACCACCCAAACCTTAATCCCGGAACCCAATACACACCAAATCCTTAAACCCCACATCCTAGGCCTTAGGCAGGAATTGCGTCATAAGTTTAGTTTAAAGGTGTTAAGGGGTTTTAGGGTGCTTAAAGGGTTTAGGGTTCAGGGTGCAGGGTTTAAGGTTTATGGTTTAGGGTTTTAGGGATTAGGGATTAGGGTTTAGGATGTAGGGTTAGCCGAGACTCGGCCGTGACCCGGCCGAGACTTCTGTTTAGGCTTTAGGGTTTAGGGTTTTAGGGTTTAAAGGGGTTTAAGATTTATTTAAGATCTTAAGGGTTCAAGGTTTAGGCTTTAGGGTCTCGGCTCCCTAAACCCTAGATCCTGAACCCTAAACCCTAGACCCGAGACCCTCAACCTTAGACCAGTATCCGTTTTACAGCGACCGTGACTTGGCCTAGACCATGCAATGTGTGAGCCGAGACATCAAAAAAGGCCATTTTGATTATTTATGATCGAATTTACTGTTAACCCTAACCCCCGGAACCGCAAGTAAACAGTCAGCCCGACCCTGAACCCAGCAGCCTGAAATTATGTCCTCTTTCGTAGCCGCCTCACAGTGACAGTGACTTGGCCGAGACTATGCAGTGTGTGAGCCGAGACATCAAAAAAGGCCACTTTGATGCAAAAAAAGGCCAATTGGATACTGGACCCCTTCTGCAAGAGGGATTCTTGAGCACGATGATCCCCGACACGGCCACCCTGGAGCAGTATTGGGAGACAGCGCTGCAAGAGTTGCCTATTCCTTTGTTGGATGGCCACCCTGAGTTGTATCATCGGGCGATTCCCATAGTGATCTGGGGTGATGAGGCGACACCCAACCGTTCTTCGTGGATGCTGGCAACATGGAACTTTGACCTAACTTGTAAAATCTCCTATAATTTCCTACATGTTAAACATTGTTAAACAAGGTCTGTGTTATCAGAATTTCTCAGACCTGTGAATATACAAGGACACCAGACCTCTCCAAATGCCGCTGGGATTCCAAAGCTTCCCGCAACCTCATGTATTCCTTATTGGTGCAAAGCTACCTCGTGCGGAACAAGACGAACATCACACTTCAGACCCTGAGTGAGGCATCTTGGCTGACTTGAACAGACTGAGCACGCAAGCAGTGCAGGTGGGCGATGAGGCCCTTTATATTCAAAAAACCGTAGCTCACAAACCCGTACTATTCTCCGTGTAATGTATAAGACCCGAATCTCCTCCCTGTTCAGGTGTACTACTTCGTTCCTGTTGGATTCAGGGGTGACATCAAGCAGATGGTCCAGGCCGTCGACTTCACCCGCAAGCCAGGATTCGAAAAGGTGCATGGCCCAAACATGGCACAGAGCTGTCGTCTGTAATTGAAGGCATATTACGGTGTTTCCGGGATTCCCTATATGTGAACCGCATAGCCGTAAAATCACGTTACGTAGGTCTACTTTCAGGGGTCATGCAATCTTGACAATCCAGCGCAGGTTTGCTTCTTTTGCGAGGCTAGTATGGGACGGCAAAACTTCAATACTGTATACACAGATACCTCAGAAGCAGCTGGATGGCGGGGAACGATGCATGCAGATGGCAACTCTCCGGTGCCGTGGAGAGACACGCCGGCGTTTGCAAAACTTCACAACTTTTCGCTATCTATGGTGCGAATAGACTTTTTGCATACATTCCACTTGGGCATGGGGCGTGACTTGGTGGGTTCAGCTCTGAAAACCATTGCTTGCAACAAATACTGGTTTCCCGGGCGAAACATCAATGCTAGGTTGAAACAAGTCGTTGCAGCTGTCAAGTTGTTTGCCAAGCAGAACGAGAAACAAGTTTCGCTGAAGAAACTTTCGAAAAGCTCCCTGGGATGGACTGAATGTCCGGAATTCACAGGCTCTGCAGCCGACACTGCTGTGTACCTGGCTGGAAAAGCCGCCGCCACCACCTTATGCTGGCTTGACAGGTGTCGTGTGGGTTGCCAATCACACCTGCGAATTCCTCTACTAAGTGTGGCTGCTTCTTAAGTGATGATGCTTGGAGGCAGACTTCAGTGGCCAAGCTCTTTTGCAATGGATATTTGAAGCTTTGCGGCAGGCGCCAACGAGAACGGGAAGCAACTGTTCGACACGAGACCAAAATTTCACTTTTTACAACATCTCTTGGAAGGCCATGGCGGCAAGCGAAATCCGGTGTACGATTCTTGTTTTTGCGATGAGGACTTTGTCCGCTGGTGTCTCAAGAAGTTCAGGAAGTGCTCGCATAAGACCGCATCTCTCAACGTATTGCGGAGGAACCTGGTGACCTTGAAAACCGAGCTTGCGAAGTACGTGTAAAAAGATCGGCCGAGGAATCCTCGAGGGCTTTAGGGAGTTCAAGGAATTCCGGGTCGTTCGGTGGTTTGCGGGTTTAAACCCTACGAACCTAAACCTTCGCACCTAAACCCTGCCACCTTAAAGTCCCTAATCCGACCTTAACCGGTTCGAATATAATGCTCATGTGTTCGGCTCAAGCTTGCATGCTCTTTTTTTTTTGCAATTTCGATGCTCACGATGCTCTTCGGCGAAATCTCAAACCCTATATGGCTCAAACATGCTCTTTTGCCAGGCTCAAGCTTCGGCTTAGAAGTTTCGGTGCTCACGATGCTCCTCTGAAGTTTGCGCAAGCATGCAGCTGCAACTGTACGAAAGCTGTTGGTGATTTGGCTTTGTGCAATTTTGTGCGCACATCTGCACCATATCTTTTTATCTGTGCATCTTCTGTCTTGTTCGATGATACAGTTTCGTTGTTTTCAATGACCCTGATATCCCAAATGACCTCTAAAGGTCAAATGACCCTTATATAAGGCCTGCCTTTGGAGGTAGCAACCCTTTTAAGGGCCAAGCCGTCCTTAAGGTAGGTCTGATGCAGATGCGGTAGGTCCGGTAGGTCTGAGGTCTGAGGTGCGGTAGGGTTTTAGGTATGAGGCAGGCGCGGTAGGTCTCAGGTCTGAGGCAGGTGGAGTGGAAATCCAGCAATCGTTGGCTTTTCCCCCCCGTAACTGAGTGTGTGTGTGTGTCATCCCTGTAACAAAGGGCTAAGTAACAATGCAGAGGGCACGGCGGTCCTGTTCCTAGCCATGCCAACGAAGCTATGGTACATGACTGGAAGGGAGGCTGGACGCAGTTTCCCGTACCAAAAAGAGTTGCTCATGGGTCACTGAGTGGCAGCTTGGGAACTCAACTAGATCTAGACAGTCAAAATGCAGCACATCAGTAAATCTAGACGTAGACCGAGATGTTGAGAAGTAGCTCAAGAAAATGAGATGATAGTTCCGACCGACATCTGGACTAAAAGGTTCAATCCAAGAGTGTGTGTCTGCGTGTGCGTGTGCGTGTGCCTGCAAAGTGCAATGGCAAGGGGCCAAGCCAAGAACCCCATACGATTGTAACATACAGCTAGCTACTCCTCCGAGAGAGAGTATCCAAGTGTGTATCCGACCGGCATTCTGTCAAAGGGCCGGGCGTAGCCGCTTGATTCCTTTTGATACAGTTTTTGATCAAGACAGTGAACGTTCTCAACTGATTCCCGTCTTGATTGATTCCTGACAAACTTGATTCAACTTTCTTGATTGATTCCTTGATTGATTCCTTGATTGACTCCTTGATTGATTCCTTGATTGACTCCTTGATTGATTCCTTGATTGATTCCTTGCATGAGGCCAGGACCCAAGCCTCAAAGGGGCAGGACCCGTACCCCCGACGACGCCTAAGGCCAGGACCCAAGCCTTAAACAAAAAACGGGGCAGGACCCTTACCCCTGACGACAATGNTTCAAGGGCACCATGGCGTGGCTGCGGCTTTGGCCTGCGAAACGTCATGGTGAACCCCAACCAAGAGGGCATCATGATGGGGCTGCGGCGTTGACCTGCGAACCATCATGATGCCCCCATTTAGACACACTACTCTCCAAAGGGGAGTAGCTGTGTGGTGTGTGTGACCCTCTGATAGCAAAGAGTTTCACGTCATAGAAGAGCAGGGGGACTGGGCACTCTGTGACTGACCCAGTCTAACAAAGCTAGGTCACAGAGTGGGATGCTGCACCCGGCCTGCAGCGTGCCTGCAAGTGCAATGGCAAGGGGCCAAGCCAAGAACCCCATACGATTGTAACATACAGCTAGCTACTCCTCCGAGAGAGAGTATCCAAGTGTGCGGGTGCGTGCGCGTGTGCGCCTGTGCGCGTGTGCCCGTGTGCGCGTGCGCACGGGCGGTGCGGGCGGTGCGGGCGTGCGGGCATGCTCCGAGGCTGTATGCTGCGGTGTGCCTCGCGGCAGGTCTCTATCCTGGCAACAATGTACTGCCCTACCCGGCTGATCTCCCTTCACGACAGGCTCCTTTTCC